>BQNB010056876.1:0-38470 GCA_026074375.1 Tanacetum coccineum
TTCTTAATAGCTTATTTAGACTAGCTTATTTTATATTACTTTCGGTTTATAAAGCTTTCAAATAAGCTTTTTATAGTTTATTTCAAGTAGCTTATTTTCAAAGTTTATGTGTTTTTATCATCTTTAGCTTATTTTCTAGCATAAAGTTTGTAGCTTTTTTTCTATTAGCTTATTATTATTAGATCTAATCCTTAAATATACCCGATCCGCGTTCACTTTTCGAAGAGCACAAATTAGTTTTAGGTGGATTTAGATTTATTAGTAATAAATTTGTTTTTTTTTATCATTTATTAGCTTATTTTCTAGCATAAAGTTTGTAGCTTTTTCATAGTAGCTTATTTATTAGATCTAATCGTTAAATATACCCGATCCACGTTCACTTTTTAAAGTGAACACCTTAGTTTCGGATGGATTTAGATCTAACGTTTCCATTTTTAATAGCTTATAGTCCTATTTAGTTTAATCTCTAGCTTATTAATCATATATCTTGTTTTTTATAACCTTGATTGTGTTGATTTTGATGAAACCGTTTCTACATCTAAGGCGAGGAGCTTAAGGGTTTAATAAGCCAGTTTAATTACTTAAGTTTAGATTTTTTATAGATTTTACAAGCTTTTTAGTATATAAAGTTTATAACTTAATCAACTAATTAGTTTAATAAAATCTAAATTAGAAATAAACTTAAGTGTTTTATTTAGTTTATTAAATTGGTTGTTTATTTCGTTTTCGTTGCTTCAATCGGGTTCTACTTTCTTTCCTTTTTCAATATTTAGTAGTTTTAGTTTAATTAGTTTAAAATGTTTATGATTATTAATTTGATTGTTGCCATGTTTAGTGAGTAGTTATTATATGCTTGTTAAGTGAGTAGTGATTAGTGATTTAAGTGTGAAATTAAAAAGAGATTGTTGATAAATAATTTTTGGATTATTTAGATTACTTGTTTAGTTATTTTGACGGGCAAAAGCCGTAAGAATAACTAGGCATTAATCTAGTAATTAATACCAAGATAAAAGATTATTTTCAAAATAAACCAACGTTGTGAGAAAATAGTTAATTAGACGAGTACTAATTCATCGATAAAAACTTACATTCACACTTAAGGATCTTTTCGCCTCACTTGACAAGCATATACCGTTTTATCTTATTTTAGATCAATTTGCTTAGTTTAAATATGTACTTAGTTTTAAATATTTGCTTATTATTATATTATAGTATAAAACCAAACCAAAAGTCTTTGATAATCGTCATAGTACATCAAATAAAAACAACTAAATCTCAAATTTATATCCGCCGTGACTCGATTCGGAAGATAAATTATTACTTTTCCTAAAGTTAAGTTCTAATATTCTAACGGGAATATTATTCTAAAAACTGATTGTGATTCATTATTATTTGAAAACTTAAACTTGCATAAACAAGATTTGGTGCGTGTTTATTCATTTAACTAAAAGAAAACAAAAATATATTAATATCCGTTAATTAACAGACAAACCATCCTAAACAATTTTTTTACGGAACAATTTATCAAACACTCGATTCATTTGTAAGCTTTAATTTTTTGGCTTATTTTGAGGCTAATATAATGAGCTTATATAAGTTGATAATATCATAATAAACTTATATAAGCCCGCAAGTTTAAAAAAAGCCAAAAGTTAAAGTTTACTGAATATAAACCGAAATTAAATAAGCTTATAAACCCACATATAAACAAAAACGAACACCCCCTAAATAAGTTTGACACCTCTAAAGATATATAACGTGGCTCCGCCCATAAGTCGACAATCCAACATGAATGGCAAAATTTATCTATATCCTAATTAAGGGTGTTGATCTATTCGGTTATCGGGTTATTCGGTTAGTTTAGTTAAAAACTTTTTTAGGGTCAACTCGAAAACCGAACCGAACCAAACCTAAAACCGAATTTGGTTTGGTTTTCGGGTTGACCCGAATAACCCGAATTTTACTATTTATTTTAAAAAAAATTAATAATTACATAAATATTTAGCAAAAAAATTATTCCAAGCATAAAAAAGTATTTTTTTATATTATGATACATTTTTAATGTATTATATATATATATATATATATATATATATATATATATATATATACTAGTTACGTAACCCGCCCAACGGGCGGGTTTGTTTCATAAATCTTTTTTGAAGACAATATTTGTCGTTTAGTTGTAATGGATTTTGTGTTTGTGTTAACATAAAATCTTAATTCCTCTTTTTTGTTTCATTATATATAGTATGACATATAGTCGTCCGTGAACACCGTATTTATTAAAAGGAAACCAAACTTTGATGTGTATGCCCAACGGACGGGTTCGGTTCATGCATGTTTTTTGAAGACAATTTTTTGTTTGTGTTAACATAAAATCTTCATTCCTCTTTTTCGTTTCATTATTAATAGTGTTACATATTGCTGCCCGTGTTAGAATATCGTCTTTGTTAATAGCAAACCAATCTTTGATAGTGTTTGCTCAACGGACGATTTCGGTTCATAAATCTTTTTTGAAGACAATCTTTGACGTTTAGTTGTAATGTTTTTTGTGTTTGTATTAAGTTAAAATCATGTTTGACTTTTAGTAATTAGAACTCATCCTAGGAAGGGCGATCAATTGCATAAACAATATAACTATCGCAAAAGATATGGCAAGTCTAATTTCACATGTCTATAGTCCGACCTTTAAATTTAATAACACAAATGTTTAATTAACCATCTCCACCTCGTCGTGCTAGAAGCCGCAATCGTAGTTATAGCAGGAGCCGTAGCTACGGGTTAGTTTTACATTCTTGTCCATCAACTATAACTGCTTAAATAAATACATTCACATTACACATATTTGATATCCTATGATTAAGATATAAATATCACTATTTTTTTATATATGGAGTACATCTTGTCATTTTCACTACGCTGGATATATAATAATAATATGTAGTGAAAGTTAATGGTTAATATATTTTAAAGTATATTTTTGATATATTTTTGAAGATTTTTTTTTAATATATTATTATAGTTTTGGATAATAAAACACAAATGGTGGCTTGACTCAGTTGGTAAACTTAATTGGAACTTAACCTTAGGTCATAAGTTCGAACCTTGCCATGATCAATATTTTTTTTTTAAATCCGTAAATTAAAAAAAATCCGAAAATTAAAAAATCCAAAAAAAAAAATCAGAAAATTAAAAAAAAAATCCGAAAATTAAAAAAAAAATCAGAAAATTTTAAAAAAATCAAAAAATTAAAGAAAATAATTATGGATTATATTTTAATAATTATAGAGTATATCTTAATACATTTTGAAGTATATCTTGATATATTTTTGAAGATTGTTTTTTTTTAAATATATAATTATAATTTTGGATAATAAAACATAAATGGTGACTTGGCTCAAGTAAACTTAATTAGAACTTAACCCTAGGTCACAAGTTCGAACCTTACCATGAACAATATTTTAAAAAAAATCCGAAAATTAAAAAAAATAAAATCCGAAAATTTTAAAAAAAATCCAAAAATAAAAATAATAATTATGGAGTATATCTTAATAATTATAGAGTATATCTTAATATATTTTAAATTATATCTTGATATATTTTTGAAGATTGTTTTTTTTTTAAATATATTATTATAGTTTTGGATATTAAAAAATAAATTGTGGCTTGCTCAGTTGGTAAACTTAATTAAAACTTAACCCTAGGTCACAAGTTCGAACATTTCCATGAACAATATTTTTAAAAAAACATTCGAAAATTTTAAAAAAAATTGTAAATTAAAAAAATCCAAAAAGAAAAATCAGAAAATAAAAAAAAAATCCAAAAATTAAAAAATGCAAAATGTGTGCCATTAAAATATCAGTAAATTACAAAAAATCCGAAAATTAAAAAAATCCAAAAAAAATCCGAAAACTAATAAAATTAAATCCGAAAATTAAAAAAAAAATCCAAAAATTCAAAAAATTAATGCAAAATGTGTGCCATGTCATCGTTGAGGTGGCATCCAATCACTAATTCATATTTACACACTCATAGTTAGCCCAATATATATATATATATATATATACGAATTCGGTTTTCGATTGAGACTGCCAAACTCATATCCAACCCGAGAACTGAATTGTTGGGCCAATTTCATTGCCCACTGATCTTTCGCTTAGGATTTAAATACATAACAATTCAAGGTCACTGAGTGAATAGTCACTCAGTGAGTTGCTTTCAAGATGCTCAGACTGATACTACAAGAAAGACTCTAGCATTCAGTGAGGCGGTACTTAGTGAATGAAGCCTGAGCCAAAGAAGAAGGTGATGGGTTCAGTGAGTTGTGGCAATAGACTCACTGAGCCCCATACAATTTCCAACAACTAGAAGACCCTGAAGAAAAGAAACTGAAGAATAGGCGGGATAGTTTAAAAGCAGATAAGTCCAAGCTCTTATCTCGTGAAGCCAACTTATTCTGAAAAAGGTATAAGATAATATCAGTGTCAGGAACTGATCTTATAAAAAGCATTTGTCCCATACTTAAAATAGATATTATAATAGAGACAACGCAGTACAAAATGTACTAGCCTATCAGATCTAGGATAAGTGCTCAACACCCATACGGGTGTGTCCATACCCAAGTTGTATAAATAGAACTCTTGTAACGGAGTAGATGTTAAGTTTGTGCACTCAAAGTCGTAACTTTCACAAACATACATCTACTCCTTCAAATCTACTAAGTCCCTGAGCAAGCTCAATTAGTTAGCATAGTAGTTAGCTTTGCATAACACTTTAGGTTTATGCAAAGTTATTAGTGAGGAGATCACACATACAAATAGTCATTCAATCCTCATTGTAGTTCCGCATACAATGGGGTATAATTATTAATAAAAAGAGTTAAACGTTGAAAAGTTATTTTTGTGTCTTTTACTTATTAATTATATTTACGTACACAAATCTTTTCAAAGAATAAATTGTTTATTTTACTTGTTAAGCCATGAGTTAGTTAATGATAACTTTGTAGTTATTGTTCACTAACTAAAAGGGAACAACAAGTGGTATCAAAGCCTAAGGTTTGTAAAACTTACCTAATACTAATTTACTTAAGTTTTTAAAACATAGATCCTTAAATGGCTGCAGTAAATGATGTACCCTAGCTAGTTGACAAAAAGGGAGGTAGCTATGCTGCTATTGCTCCTAAACTAGAGCCAGGAAAATTTAATAAGTGGAAAAAGCGAATGCTTTGCTACTTAGCGAGAATGGAATCCTATCACTTAAAATGTATTAAGGATGGTTCATTTCAGCCAAAAATAGCTGAAGGTGATGCTAAGCCTGAGTCCCAATGGACCCTAGATGAGAGGAGGGTAGTCGTTCAAGACCAACACCTTAAAAGCATCATTATGTCATGTCTACCAGATGACATAATAGAATCAGTCATTAGTTGCGTTTCAGCCAAAAAAACATGGACTGACTTGGTTCACAACTTTGAAGGTCCCTCATATACCAAGGAAAACAGGATCATGGATCTAAAACTTAAGTATCAAACTTTCAGGGCTAAGTCTACTAAAAGTCTCTCACAGACCTACACCCGCTATAAGACCTTGCTCAATAAGCTTGCCAATGATGGTGTTAACCTCTCTAAACATGAAATCAATGTTGGTTTTGTGAATAGCCTCCCTGAGAAATGGCTAACCTTGTAACACCCCCATTTTTACATATAGCAGCGAAAGCTAATCTGGGGTATTACTTCAAGGTACAACAGTCATAATCATAGAAAACGAATCAAAAAGAGTCGTTTTTGAAAATAAGTTATCATTCATTATTTCTTCAGAGTTTTTACAAACGAGAGGTTCCCAAAATCTATACAATAAAGTTTAAATGATAACGGTTTTTCCATCGTCATGTCCTTGCCACTCCGTGCCATTAGTTACCTGAGATAAAACATGCTAAAAAGTCAACACAAAGGTTGAGTGAAATCCATAGGTTTAAGTAATATAATTTGAATGCAAATGTGATATTCGGGTTACGTTGATATACACCCGGTATTGAAAACATATTTATTATTGCCATTAGCTCATGAATCCAAAGCCTTAGGGTATGGTGATACGTTATAGCCCTTGTGAGTACCTTTGCCAAAATACCCGCGTGATTTCTAATGATGTGCAATTGGTTACACGTAACTGGGTACACCAACGGGGAGTCCAGCCCAAATAGATCTATTCACATCATTCGCGCTTACTACGGAGAGTAATTAACGGTTCATGATTATGGGGACTTAAAGGCAAAGCAGTTACTTAGGCAATAGTAAATTGAAATAGCATACAGAAATAATTGCATTCATGTTTATAGCATGTATCCCCCTCGCGGGTTTATAAAAAGATTGAAATGCGAGGCTATGAACTCACCTGAACAGTTATAGGGAAATTGATAGCAATGTATATGAAATGAATAGTAACGGCTTCGTCACGGGCAACCTGGGGTAATATATGTCAAGTCTTAGTTTGATTGAATATGTAAGATTTTACATCGATGTCGGTTTTGATATTAAAATTATCATAACACCGTTCGGGCCATCATAATTCAGAAGTCATTCAGTAAACGTTTGAGGAGCTAGGGCACTTTAAATCGTAAACCCAACAACTCAGTCAGAACGTAATACCAAGATGAAACTCCTTAATATGAAGCTCCCTAGTATTGTGGTATGATATGAATCTGGGACATGATTTTTGAAAGCACATCGATGATGAATGATATAATAGTTATAACATAAGCAGTTTTAAGCATTTTATTCAATATCTGGAAATGTTAAGCACGTCAAGTGTTAATTAAAGTTATGTCTTGTAATGTTTTGAATGTGTTTTTATACTTTTTCAAAATGTTACATTTTAGACCCTTGAGTTTAAAAAGTGGCAGAATATACCCTTGGAGTTTGCACTTTTACGACTTTGGTCTCTCAAGTTTAAAAGATATACCAAGTAAACCTTGTACTTTAAAAAGTAACATAATAGACCCTTGTAGTTATAACTTTGATAAAATGACACTTTTAGTCCTTTTAGTTATAAGTTTTTGAAAATTACGATATATACCCCTTGCATGGATTATAATTACAAAACATGTCCAAATTGCCATGCAAGCTTATTTTAACATTTCAATAGACATTTATAAGTTATAATAAACTAAAATATGAAGATTTAACACAACGCAAGTTTAAATTAACGATTCGTTAAGCTAGGAAGTAAAACGGGTCATATTAGGGTTTTAAAATGAAAAAACACGGGTTTTAAGCTCAAATTCTTTCGTTGAATTTAATCAAAGCACTTATTTTAATGTTAGTTAAGCTTATTGTGATAGATTATAACAATAGTTTACAAGCTTAGCTTATAGATTAAGCAAAAACATGAAATTAGGGTTTCGGGTGTACGGTTTTGGATCAAAAAGGTATAACACATAGGTTTTTGAGTTCAAAGCTTTATATTATGATTTTAGCATGATCATATGAACATTATAAAGGTAGAATACAGAATATAAGCCTTAGAGAACTGGTCTTGAGCTTATAGTTAGAATCGGTTGGAACAGGACTTTTAGCTTCATACGCCTGGAATAATGACTCCCGGGCTTCCATTCTTGGTTTCTTCTGGATTCATTTCTATACTGAGACTTATTAAGTATCACTTAGGATCCTATAAGAGCTAGGCGATCACGGATTGCTTTCTATGTATTGGTTTAATAGGAGGCGCAGACCAGTAGGTGGGAGACAAGAAAAACTAAAAGAGAGTGTTTAAGGGTGCCTATATTTATTCGGATTTAAAAATGACCTTAAGCCTTCTCAAGAATCTTGTCTGATTCTGTCATTATGAGATATAGTAGAGAAGAGACTCTCGTGGTTGCATGACGGATCCCCAGGGCGCTATTTAGGTGTGCTTTGGCCTCTGTGAAGCTAGAAACTAGCTTTGGTGAGGTGTATACCTCATTTCTTGCCCACTGGCTTAAACAAGAAGGAAAAAAGGAAGACCATGGTCCATCTTTTTTAAACTACATAATGGTAAATTTAGTTGTGTGAGGTGCTCTGTAGCTGGCATAGGAATGAGAGTAGCTTAGTCATGGCGGTGCTGATTGCAAACAGATTGGTGAAAATGGGTGTCAAAAGAAAGAAAGGTCGTTATACGGGTACCATTTAGGGCTTATTAGGGTTCGGGTTACATTTTCTAGCTTGTAATTCATATACATTTGATTAGGAATGTTAGGTTACTGATCCTAAGACTTATTTTAAGGATTATAATCAAAAGTTAATAGGTGGTTTGGGTTAAAATGGGTAGAAATGAGTAAACGGTTCCAAAATATACATTAGGGCACAATTTAGGGGTTCTAGTTTTATTTCTTGTACATTGTTGTTAATATGGTGAAATGATGATGGAAAGTGATTGAGAATGTTGTAATTTATGTTATTATAACTTATTTAAGTATTGGTTTAGGTTTACAATGGATAAAAATGAAGAAACGAGTCATGGTTTAGAAACTTGCTAAGTTTTAGGGTTTAGGGTTTTGAATTAGGGTTTTGGTTAGAGATAGAGAAAGATTTAAGGAGAAGTGATTTTAGAGTAGAATAGTAGTTTAGATTATAGATATTTAGCTAGAAGCAATAGCGAATTTCAGACGAGAAAGAAGTAGAAAGTTTTAGATAGAATTAGAAAGTAGAAAAGAAGTCGAGGAAAAGTAGAAAGAAACGAAGAAACTCTAGTAGAAGTTAGATAGAGATAAGAAGAGGAAAGGGAGAGAAAAGAAAGAACTTAGAATAGAAGAGGAGAAAGAAAGAAAGCGAGTAGAAAGAAAAATAGGAATTAGAATTTCGAAATAGATAAGTAGGAAAAAGATAGAAAGTTATGATGAATATTTATGGTTTATATATTGTAGAATGAGGTAGTATCTTGTTACACAAAGTGTTGGTGAAGAAAATTATGATGAAAACGGAGGGTAAACGGCCTATGTTGGAGTCATGCTTAAATGACTTTTAATGACTTGTACTTTGATTTAAAGATATTTCAAATGAGATGTTATATTGCTTGTACATATGCTTTAGTAGCTTGTGCATTCACTTTAGATGTTAATCCTTCATGGAATTAGGGTTTAGAGGCATCCGATAACGGTTTAAAGCCCGTTTTGATATAACGTTGCGAATGGTACATTATAGGAATAATGTACTTTGTAAAAATGATATTATGATATTGACTTGATATATTATGATGATTGCTTGACATATATGAAGATAGGATTGCCATAGATAGGTTGCCTGAGCCCGTTAACTTTAGTTATGCAAGAAATGTTGCACATTGAGATATTGGCAAAGTAAGTAATGTAATGTAATAAAGCGAAAAATTTCCCTGAAAAAGGTGAGTTCATATATAACTGATAGATTGTACATCATCTAACTTAATAGATGGATATTTACATTTATGAAAATTATGGGTTGTTATAGTCCCCCATCCTTACAGAAATCTCGTCCCGAGATTTGATTTGATGTTGAAGTGATGATTGAAAACAGATGAGGATATTTGGCACGAATTTCGTCTTCACGTTCCCATGTAAATTCTGGTCCTCTTTTAGAGTTCCATCGCACTTTGACTATAGGAATACGACTTCGCTTTAATTGCTTGATTTCACGATCCATTACTTCCACTGGTTCTTCTACAAAGTTGAGTTTGTCGTCGAGTTGAAGTTCTTTCATTGGAATAATAAGAGATTCATCGGATAAGCACTTCTTGAGATTAGAAACGTGGAAAGTATTATGGATACTACTAAGCTCTTTAGGAAGCTCTAGTTTGTACGCCACTAGGCCAATTCGTTCAAGAATTTTGAATGGTCCAATGTATCGGGGATTAAGCTTTCCTTATTTTCTGAATCGAAAGATACCCTTACGGGGTGATACTTTTAACATAACACGATCGCCAACTTGAAATTCTAAAGGCTTTCGCCTTACATTGGCGTAACTTCTTTGTCGATCTCTTGCAGCTTGCAAGCGTTGACGAATTTGTACGATCTTTTCAGTGGTTTCTTGAATTATTTCTGGTCCCGTAAGTTGAGAATCTCCAACTTCGGCCCAGCAAACAGGTGATCTACACTTTCGTCCATAAAGTGCTTCGAACGGTGCTGCCTTGATACTGGCATGATAACTGTTATTGTAGGAAAATTCTACCAATGGTAAATGTTTATCCCATCCTTTCCCGAAATCTATAACACAAGCTCGTAGCATGTCTTCGAGTGTTTGGATGGTTCTTTCACTTTGTCCATCGGTTTCAGGATGATATGCTGTACTCATGTCTAGTTGAGTACCCAAAGCATTTTGCAATGATTGCCAGAATCTGGATGTGAAATGACTATCACGATCCGAGATGATAAAAATTAGCACGCCATGTCGAGAGACTATTTCTTTAATGTATAACCTTATAAGAATTTCCATACTATCAGTCGCTCGAATGGGAATGAAATGAGCTGATTTGGTAAGACGATCGACAATGACCTAGATGGCATCATGTTCGGTTGAGGTTTTGGGTAGCTTTGTAACGAAATCCATTGTTATTCTCTCCCATGTCCTCATAGGAATTTTCGGCTGTACCAATAAGCCGGATGGCTTTTGACATTCTGCTTTAACTCTAGAACATGTCAAACACTTGCTAACATATTCTGCGATGATTGCCTTCATGTTAGGCCACCAATAGAGTTTCTTTAAATCATGGTACATCTTATTAGAACCTAGGTGAATAGAATAATTTGATTTATGAGACTCATGCATGATTAAGTCTCTCAAACCGCCAAAAAGTGGTAACCAGCTTCGGTTTTTGATACAACGAGTTCCATCAGGACGAATTTCAAATGATTTGTCCATTCCTCGTAGGTTCTCGTTTTTGACATTTTCTTCTTTGAGGGCTTCATTTTGGGCTTCGAGAATTTGAGATGGTAATTTTGGATGAACGGTTAAGATTAATGCTCGAACTCGGAGAGGTTTGATTCGTTTCTTTCGGCTTAAGGCATCTGCTACAACATTTGCCTTTCCGGGATGATAGCAAATCTCACAATCATAATCTGCGAGTAATTCTAACCATCGGCGTTGCCTCATATTCAATTCTTTTTGACGAAGAATATGTTGAAGGCTCTTGTGATCAGTGAAAACTGTACACTTTGTACCGTATAGATAGTGTCTCCAGATTTTAAGAGCGAATATTACTGCTCCTAATTCAAGATCATGAGTGGTATAGTTTTCTTCATGAGGTTTGAGTTGTCGAGATGCATAAGCAATGACTTTTTCTCTTTGCATTAATACAGCTCCTAACCCTTGAAGAGATGCATCACAGTAAACGACAAAATTATCGTTTCCTTCTGGTAATGCTAAGATTGGTGCTTCACAGAGTTTTTGTTTAAGGAGTTGAAAAGCTGATTCTTGTTCTTCGCCCCAGATATAACTCTTGTTTTTCTGGGTTAATTTAGTCAAAGGCTTTGCAATTTTTGAAAAACCTTCGATAAATCTTCGGTAATAGCCGGCGAGTCCTAAGAATTGACGCACTTCTGTGGGTGTAGTGGGAGATGTCCAATTCTTAACAGCTTCAATCTTGGCAGGGTCAACATGAAGTCCTTGACTATCGATGAGATGACCAAGAAATTGCACGATATGAATCCAGAAATCACATTTAGAGAACTTGGCATACAATTTCTCTTTTCGGAGTAATTCCAAGATAATTCTGAGATGATTTGCATGTTCTTCTTCGTTACGAGAATAGATAAGAATATCATCGATAAACACTATTACGAATTTATCCAGATATGGTTTACATACACGATTCATGAGATCCATGAATACAGCGGGTGCGTTTGTTAAACCAAATGGCATGACTTGAAATTCATAGTGTCCGTATCTTGTTCTGAAAGCAGTCTTAGGAATATCTTCTTCCCTTACTCTCAGTTGATGATAACCTGATCTTAAGTCGATTTTTGAATAAACGCTTGAACCTTGAAGTTGATCGAATAAGTCATCGATCCTTGGTAATGGATAACGATTCTTTATGGTAAGTTTATTCAACTCTCGGTAATCGATACACATTCTGAAAGATCCGTCCTTCTTTTTAACAAATAAGACAGGAGCTCCCCAAGGCGATGTACTTGGTCGAATGAAACCTCGGTCGGTTAGTTCTTGAAGTTGGTTAGATAACTCCTGCATTTCTGAAGGAGCCAATCTATAAGGTGTTCGAGCTACAAGTGCTGCTCCGGGGATTAAGTTGATTTGGAATTCTACTTGGCGAACGGGAGGGAGACCAGGTAGATCTTCAGGAAAAACATCTGAAATTTTTTTAACTACGGGAATGTCTTCTAGTCCTTTCTCGTCTGATTTCTTCTCCATTACTTGAATTATGAAAACTTGACAACCTCGGGATATATACCTTTCGGTTTTTATACAGGATATGAGATTTAGTCGAGTTTTACTTCGATCACCTCGAATGATTAGAGTTTCACCGTTGATAGGAATGTGAACAACTTTTTCGTCACAGAGAATTTTGGCATGATACTTGGATAACCAGTCCATACCGATGACAACGTCGAAACTACCAAGCTTAATTGGCATGAGATCGATTTCGAAAGGTTAATTTAGCAGAGTTAAAGTGCAGCCTTTAATAACAGTGTTTGTGTTTACTAAGTTTCCGTCAGCCATTTCAATATCATAAAAGATATCTATTGTAATAGACGGAATATTTAGCTTAGAGGCAAGTGATATGGATATAAAGCTTCTATCAGCTCCGAAATCAAACAATACTTTGACTAAATGCTGATTTAATAGAAACATACCCGTAACTACATTTGGGTCTTGTTGAGCATTCCTATCTTTCAGCATGTATGCTCTTCCTTGGGCATTGATGTTGGTCTTTCGGCACTGATTTTTATAATGCCCTTTTTCTCCATAGGCATGGCATACAACTGTTACTGGTAATTGATTACTTCCAGTAGCTGGCTTCTTGTTTCGACAATTCTTGCTCAAATGACCCACCTTGTTGTAAATATTACATTTGCCAGTACAAGGTCCGGTGTGATGGAAATTGCATCTCTTGCACAAAGGGAGATCTCTGGCATACCTACCATTTTCTGATGGAGTAACAGCATAGGCTCTACCAGCTTCTTACCTTCGGTTTTGTTGTTGATGATTGTTGTAGCGATTGTTGGTGTTGCGGTAGTTGTTGTTGCTGTGGGAGCTGTTGTTGCTGCGGGAGCTATTGTTGAAAGTTCTTCTTTCGTCAAACTTTCTTTTGCTGTCACTCGATACTTGCATTGGAGTATGCTTAGTTACTTGATCCATTAGCCTTTGGGCTATGTTGATGGCTTCCTCTAAAGTTTAAGGTTTAGAGGCAGTAACATTTCCTTCAATGCTTCGAGGTAGACCTCCGATAAAAGCTTCCAAGAGTTTATCGTTGTTTGGCACCATGTTTGGACATAGAACCGTTAATTCTTGGAATCTTCTAACATAAGGTTTAAGATCATTTCCCTTTACAATCAGATTGTAAAGTTCTTCTTCCATCTTTCTGATCTTAGTCCGGGGACAATACTTGTTCGTCAGAAGCCTTTTTAACTCAGTCTAGGTGATTTGATTGGCTTGCTCTATTCCCATAGGCTAGGCATATGCATTCCACCAGGACAAGGCATCATCAGTTAAAGTACCAGTAGCAAAAGTTACTTTGTTTTCTTCGGCACATCTGCTACGAGAAAATACTGATTCGGTTCGTTCAAACCAGCGAATAAGACCTATTGCTTCTTCCGTACCATTAAGGTAGAAAGGTTGACAGCTGATAAACTCTTTGTAATTTCCCGTTTTCACTGCAGGAGTTCCAGTAAGACCGGTGTTCCTGTTGGGATTACTAGCACTTGCCATTGTCGCAGCTTGAGCTTCTAGAGCCGAGGTGACACTATCAGCTACTAACTTTCTAATGGCATCTTGAGTCATAGCTGGTGCTTCCGTTGTTGATGCTCTTTTTGGAGGCATTCTACCAACAAAAGATAACACGTAATAAGAATGATAGGAGTAATGCTCAAAATTTTTAAAGAGAAATACTCAGTTTTAAACTTTAAGCATATTTAACAATAAAGATATTGAAGCTTTGGATATAGGTTATGGGATAATGATAGATATAATGATGCGTATGATAGATGAATGATGGATGAAGGAATGATGAATAAATGAAGATGGATGAATGATGAGATGCAATAAAGCAGGAAAAACAACAAGGTATGAAACGGGATTGCCTTTATATTAGAACAACTTGCCTTTTTACTGTACATAGTCAAGATTTGACAAGTGTTTTTATTTATACCACACATCCCGTGGCTAGGTTAAGGCTAAAGACTGGAATTTAAACTAGAAACTAGAAACTAGATGATCACTGAATGCGGTTCTGGAGTTCGATGATAGAGTTCATGAGTTTTTCTATATCTTCTTGGTGACGAGTTTCCATATCATTGATGACTTCTGCCAATTCCGCGATTCTGTAGCGAGCTAAGGAGATCTTATGGTTGGATCCTATTTGCTTTCTCCGGAGTTTAGTGATCTGAGTATGAGCTTGCTGGAGTTCTGCTGCTAAGGCGTCAAAATCACGTTGGATGATTATTGTTCCTTTACCAAGACCTTCTATGCCATTTTCAATCTGTTCAAAACGTTCAGGAGGGATTTCTTCTAGATAACCTTGGATACCCTGAATTTGCTCTTCGTGACGTTTGATAGCTGATTTCCAGGAAGTTTCACCAATCTCAAGAGCTTGAGGTTGGGATGGGGTAGATGGAGACAACTGCATTGGTGAAAGGAGTCCTTCTGGGAGGAAAAATTCTTGAGTTTTAGGGGGTATGATAATTGGAGACGGGATTGGTGACCTTTCAGTATAGAAAGCTTGTAAGGCTTTCATGTAAGGATCATCGGGAAATAACGAAAGGGTCGGTGAAGTTAGCGGGACAATTCCAAATGAATTGGAAGCACTGGAGTAAGTTTTCCCTGGAGAGGTCGGGACATAATCCGGTGAAGCCGGAGGAACATAGTTTGGGAAATTAGAAGAAAAGACATCCTCCAAATTAGAAATAGGATGATCGGGGGAAGACATCGTTCTGTTAATAACCCAGCAGTAAATAACATAAGTTATTTATTTAGTAATATAATAGTTATGTAACTTTACATACCATTCCGGGAGATATAGCGGCACGGAGGACTTTCTTGGATGGAAAAAGAAAAGTAGTTATAGTTAAGGTTTTAACCTTGTTCTCTATAACGTAGGCTCTTGATACCAAATCTGTAACACCCCCATTTTTACATATAGCAGCGGAAGCTAATCTGGGGTATTACTTCAAGGGTACAACAGTCATAATCATAGAAAACGAATCAAAAGAGTCATTTTTGAAAATAAGTTATCATTCATTATTTCTTTAGAGTTTTTACAAACGAGAGGTTTCCAGAATCTAAAATACAACATTTGAATGATAACGGTTTTTCCATCTTCGTGTCCTCATCACTCCGTGCCATTAGTTACCTGAGATAAAACATGCTAAAAAGTCAACACAAAGGTTGAGTGAAATCCATAGGTTTAAGTAATATAATTTGAATGCAAATGCGATATTTGGGTTACGTTGATATACACCCAGTATTGAAAACATAATTTAGTATTGCCATTAGCTCATGAATCTGATGCCTTAGGTTATAATGATAATATTGCCCCTGCGGGCACCTTTGCCAAAATACCCGCGTGATTTCTAATGATGTGCAATTGGTTACACGTAACTGGGTACACCAACGGGGAGTCCAGCCCAAATAGATCTATTCACATCATTCGCGCTTACTACGGAGAGTAATTAACGTTCATGATTCCTCGAGGCGGGACTTAAGGCAAGCAGTTACTTAGGCAATAGTAAATTGAAATAGCATGTAGAAATAATTGCATTCATGTTTATAGCATGTATCTCCCTCGCGGGTTTATAAAAAGATTGAAATGCGAGGCTATGAACTCACCTGAACAGTTATAGGGAAATTGATAGCTAATGTATAGGGAATGAAAGTAATGGCTTTAACACCGGAAAATCACAGCAACCTATATTTAATATGGCAAGTCTTAGTTTGATTGTATATATAAGTTTTTGGATATCGATGTTGGTTTTGATATAAAAATTATCATAACACCGTTCGGGCCATCATAGTTTAGAAGTCATTTAGTAAACGTTTGTGGAGCTAGGGCACTTTAAATCGTAAACCCAACAACTCAGACAGAACGTAGTACCAAGATGAAACTTCTTAATATGAAGCTCCCTAGTATTGTGGTATGATATGGATCCGGGACATGATTTTTGAAAGCACATCGATGATGAATGATATAAGGATTAGAACATAAGCAGTTTTTAAGCATTTTATTCCAAATCATGGGATGTTAAGCACGAGGAGCGTTAATTAAAGTTATATTTACCCGTTGTATTTTTTTTTTTTTTTACCTCTTTTTTTTTTGTTCATTTAATACAGTCTGGTAATGTTTTGAATATGATTTGATACTTTTTTCAAGTTACATTTTAGACCCCGGGTTTTTGTGACAAACTACAAGTAGACCTGGGTTTGCATTTTTACGACTTTGGTCCTTTAACTTTTATTGATATACCAAGTAAACCTTAGAGTTTGAAAAGTGACATAATGGACCCCTATAATTATAACTTTGATAAAATGACACTTTTTAGTCCTTTTAGTATAAGTTTCTAAATTTACGTTTATTACCCCTTGCATGGATTATAATTACAAAACATGTCCTAATTGCCATGCAAGCTTAATTTAACATTTCATTAGTCTTTTAAAAGTTTTAATAGCTAAAATATGAAGATTTAACACAACATAGTTTAAATTTAACGATTCGTTAAGTTAAAAGGTTAAACGGTTTCAAATTAGGGTTTTCAAAATGAAAACGCGCGGGTTTTAAGGTCAAATTCTCTTATGACTTATCAAAGTACTTATTTTAACATTATAATAGCTTCTTAGGATTGATTATAACAAAAGTTTACAAGTTTAACCCATAGTTTAAGTAAAAACATAATAATTAGGGTTCGGGTGTTAGGTTTGGATCACAAAGGCATATCACTTAGGTTTTTGAGTTCAAAGTTTATATTATGATTTTCAGCAAGCAACATATTGAACATTATGAGTTACATGAGCAAATATAAACCTTATAGAACTGGTTTGAGCTTATAAGCTTGGGAACGGATCAGATCGGGACTTCGGCTTTGTACGGCTAGTGTAACGGACTCGGGCTTCGTTTCTTTGCTTCCTTTCTGTACTTGAGACTTCTTAAGATCTATTAGAATTCATTATTGAGCAAGGAGTTGCTACTAATGAAAGGGTTATATGAGGAGAAGTGGGGGATGAGAAGAATGAACAACATTGTGCCTTATTTATACCCATTTGAAGTAGCAAGGAGTCAGCAAGGGTTATGATCTGGTCTTGACACATAGAGGGTCTAGTTAGGGAGGTGTATAAGCTAGAAAATGAAGTGTGGAGGTCTAGGAAACTAGGTTGAAGGATGTGGCTTCATCCTTTGTTGCCACGGCTGAAGTAAGCCAAAAGGAAAGGCCATGTGCTTTCATTCTTGACTTTGGATAAGTCAAAGCTATTTAGTAAGCTGCTATAAGACTTCTAGAAGAGTTCTTAGTTGGTCATTTGTACATGGTAGCAATCTAGAAGGGTTAAAATGGTCATAGAAGCAAACCGGGTCCATTTTAGGTTCGACGGGTTCTTCAAAGGTTTTAACAAGGTACATTGTGTTATAAATGATTAAGGAATGATGAAATAGGTTGTTAAGGTCTGGTATTAAAGTAATTAGCAAAGATTAGCAATTGGTTTGGGTTAAAACGGAATAGAATTGAAGAAATGGGAGTACGGGTTCAACTAGGGCTCGTTTAGGGTTTTCTTGACTTTCTTGGCTAATTTTTGCATTACACCTGATTAGAATGATGGGAATACAAAATCATAGGGCTTATATAACGTATTATCAATGAAGTGTTGGTTTCATTGGTTTAAGTTAATGTGTTGAAATGAGAAATGGGTCAAGAAGTTATAATTACGCATAATTAGGGTTTCTGGATTCGTTACAGGGTTTTCTAGGCTTTGATTTCTTGCACATTGCCAAGTTAATGATAGATAATGATTTTTAAACTCATTTTATGAGTTTAATAAATTGGGTCCTTGGTTTGGTTATTTGGATTAGAATGTTTAAAACAAGTAAACGGTAAACCATATAGGTACATTTTAGGGTTTCTAGGATATATTTTACGATACAGTGAGGTAAAATGATGAGGAAGATGTGATAATGATTGAATAGGATTGATATGATTGTAAAATAAGATTTTACAACTTATTTGTGGGTTTGTTTAGGTTTACAATGGATAAAAGCCAAGAAATAGGTCATGGTTTAGAAACTAGCTTGGTTTTAGGGTTTAGGGTTTTGAATTAGGGTTTTGAGTGCAAAAAGAGTATGAAAGGGCTTATGGAATAAATATTTAGGGTTTAAATCTTGTAAAATGAGTATAGTAGCTTGTTCACAAGTGATAGTGAAGCGATAAGAATGAAAATGGGGTAGGGGGGAGGGGGGGGGGGGGGGGGGGGGGGGGGGGGGGGGTGGGGGGGGGGGGGGGGGGGGGGGAGGTAAAAGCTATTTTAGAGATCATGTTAATGACTTGTACATTGAAGTTTTTAGAGATTTGTACTTTGACTTTGAAGAGATTATAATATTAAATGCGATATCATATTTTACTTTACATATGCTTAGTAGATTGTGCATTCACTTTAGGGGTTATCCCTTTTTATGAGGTTAGGGTTTAGGGTATCCGATATGGTTTAAAAGCCCCATTTTGAATGATGTTGCAAATGGTACCTTTTGGATATGGCATTTTAATAATGATATTATGATACTGACTTGATGTTATGATGTTTGCTTGACATATATGAAGATAAGATTGCCATACGTAGGTTGTCTGAGTCCGTTAACTTGAGTTATGCAGGTTATATTGCATATTGAGATATTGGCAAAGTAATGTAATGTAATAAAGCGAAAAATTTCCCTGAAAAAGGTGAGTTCATATATAACTGATAGATTGTACATCATCTAACTTAATAGATGGATATTTACATTTATGAAAATTGTGGGTTGTTATATATTGTTATTGTCAATAAAGATTTTGGTATGCATAAAATTGTACCCATAATCAAGTAGTTGATTCTGAATCCAAAGCACTTGTCCACAGCAACTTGAAGCAGCTACATAGTCAGCATCTGTTGTGGAATTTGCAACCACTGTCTATTTCTTTGCACTGCATGATATTTAATCCTACATCCAAGGAATTAACAATCTCTTGTTGTAGACTTCCTATCCAAGCTTACTCCAGCATAATCACTATCAGTGTGTGCTACTAAATCAAAAGGAGAATCTTTTAGATACCAAAGGCTCAATTTTGGTTGACCTTTTAAGTACCTAAAAATCCTTTTCACAGCATAAAGATGTAAAACCTTTGGATTGACTTAATATCTAGCACATGCACATACTACAAACATGATGTCAGGTCTTAAAAATGTAAGATACATCAATGAACCAATCATTAACCTATATATATAAACATCTACTTCTTCACCATCTTCATCCTTGAGCAGAGGCTTTTGAGTCTCCATTGGTGTATTTGCAGTCTTGACTTCTGTAAACCTAAATTTCTTTAAAATTTCATCAACATATTTATCATGACTAATAAATATGCCATCCTTCTTCTGCTTCACTTGTAATCCCAAGATGAATGTAAGTTCACCATAGAACTCATTGAAATTTCTTATGCATCAACTTCTTAAATGCATTGCATAACTCCTTCTTTGTTGAACCAAAGATGATGTCATCCACATAAACTTAGACTAGCAAAATATCACCTTTGTACCTTTTGATGAATAAGGTTTTGTCAATTTTCCCTCTTTAAAACTCATTGTCCAACAGATATGTTGACAAGGTTTCATACCAAGCTCTAGGAGCTTGATGTAGTCCATATAGTGCTTTTTCAACCTTATATACTCTATCAGGAAAGTCTGGATCTTCAAATCCTGGTGGTTGACATACATACACCTCTTCTTCAATCTTCCCATAGAGAAAAGCACTTTTTACATCCATTTGATACACCATAAAATCTTTAAATGAAGCATAAGCTAAAAATAGCCTAATTGCTTCAATTCTTGCAACAGGAGCAAAGACTTCATCATAGTCAATCCCTTCTTCTTGTGTGTACCCTTGAGCAACCAATCTTGCTTTATTTCTTATCACAATTCCTCTTTCATCCTTTTTATTCTTGAAAACCCATTTAGTGCCTATAGCCCTTTTTCCATTTGGTAAATCCACCAAAGTCCAAACTTCTTGTAACTTGAATTGTAGAATCTCTTCATGCATAGCCTTTATCCAACTTGGATTCTTCAATGCATGAATTACCTTTTTGGGTTCTTCCTATGATAAAAAGCAAGCAAACAAGCAGTTTTGAAGGTCTTTATGGTTTGTTCTTTGTTGAATAGTACTAACAAACCCATGCTCCTCCAAATTCTTTGACATGTTTCTTGTTTGTGTAGCTGATTGCAAATCTCCAATCACTTGATTGAGAGGATTCTTGTAGTTGGAATAGGACTAACTTGGATTGTTGTATCCAAATTGTTCATGTAAGCCTTTGCACCAACATCTTCATTATCTCTTGAGAGGTCAAATATGCTTATATCTTCCAAAGAAGGCATATTTTGATCATCTAGAAGTTCAATGCTTGTTTTTCCACTAACAACATTAACTTTATTTGTGCTAGCAGCATTAACATTGTTAGTGCTGTTAACATTATCATCAATCTTTCTTGTTTGGTTGCCTGATTGCAAATCTCCAATCACTTGATCAAGAGGATGATATTTATGAATTCTTGTTGTGAAGTGGGAATTGAATACAATTATATAAAATAATTTATTAAAAAATTTTTAATTAAAAAATTTATACTAAAAATAATACTAATTCCAAAAAATTAAATAGGTATACAAAATCAGATTTTAATAATAGGCTATAAATAAACTAAAAAAATAAAATAAATAAATCTAAACCCAAAAAAATAGGAATGCTTGGATTGTTGTATCCAAATTGTTCATGTCAGCCTCTACATATACCTCATCTTCATTATTTCTTGAGAAGTCAAATATGCTATAATCTTATAGTAGCTGCATATTTGGATTTCAATGGAAGTTCAATGCTTGTTTTCCACCAATAGCATTTAACTTCATTTGTAGCTAGAGGCATTATTTGTTAGTGATTGTTAACATTGTCTTCCTTCTTTTGATTCTTACATTCATTATCTTTTTCTTGGTCTTCATTAACCTTCTTTCCATCACCAACTTAAGTTTGGATCCATCATCATAGTCCATCGTAGTAGCAAATGTTGTAATCTTGACAAGTTTTGTCTCTTTATCTAGCTTGACATGTTTTATCACATATTTTGTACCTGCCAAAAAACCTATTAGACTATGTACCTGCAACAATGGCTCATAATTCATTGTTATTGTTTGATAGTGATCAATATCAAAATAGCTACTAAATCTGGTCCACTACCTACAACATTAGTCTGTACTCTCATTGTTTTTTTTAAACCTAAATATTCAAGTTTTCTTCCACTATCTTGTTCTGTTATTGATACTCTAAGGCTTTACTTTTTTTTACAAGATTTCCAACAGATAGAAACCTTCATTTAGCCTTACCATCAAATTTGACCTAAGTGTCTATGGTATAAGAATAGTAACTGGACATCCAATGGTCTCATAAAACTTAAGTGGTGTACTAACCAAGGAAAAGTTCATATGGGTTTAAGTCTTTGTTATGAGGCTTAACTACTAAACACTCTATTTTGCACATAGCAAGCAGTATTAACTGCTTCTGCCTAAAAAGTAGTTGGCAAACTTAGAATCAGCTAGCATAGTCCTAGCAGCCTCAATTAGTGTCCTATTCCTCCTCTTAGCAACTCCATTTTGTTGAGGAGTTCTAGCTATACTAAATTGTCTTAAAATACCCTTCATCTCACAAAACTGATTCATTTCTTTGTTTTTAAATTCAGTTCCATTATCCCTGTAATTCACTTAACCTTGTGATCATACTAGATTTTCTTATCCCAGTTATAAAGGGATTCGTAACAATGTCACTGTCTCATTTAGTAGCTAGAAAGAAATAACCCATGTTACATACTGGAATTCATTCTGTGACAATAGGGTAATACATTTTTCTTATAAGGCTTTTTACAAATGTGCTAGACCAAAACAAATTATATGAAATAAAGGTAAAGGAAAGATGATTGAGTCTCTGTTTTTGGACTTATTAGAGGCTCGTGCTGCTTTCCCTTTTGACAAGAACACAGGTCTTGATCATTTTAAAAGTTTGAGGTAAACCTCTGACAGGATTTCCATTAACCAATTTATGCATTGTTTCTAAAAATTTAAGTGACCGAGCCTTCATATGCCAAAGTTTAGATGCATCAGATGTGGCTTTGCAAAAAGGCAGTTAAACCTCCTTTAGGAACTTTATGTTCTCCTTTAAATCATATCACTATACATAATTGTTCTTTCTAGGAACTCTAAGTAAAACTTGACTTTCATCAATTTTTAACTTAAAGTTTGGAGATAAAAACATATATTCTGTGTATTTAAAAGACATCCTATTCTTTTTATCACATATTTGTGAGACACTAAAGAGATTAAACTTTAACTCTCTCACAAAATACACATTTTCAAAATCTAGATTACCAGTTTTAATGGTACATTTTCCTGTGATTTTCCCTCTTTTGGGGTTCCCTCCAAAAGCAACATATCACATCTATTTTTTCTAGTCTGTAAGATGTAATTGTTCCCTGTCATGTACTTGAGATCTACTATTAATCAACTCCTTGATCCTGGTAAAATCCCATTTGTGGATTTGCCCTGCACATATAGATAAGAAAATCTGTTACCTTGGATCCAAGGCCATCACTGACTTGGATTGCCTTGTGCATCAATATAATCAAACTTCTTTAGGGTGATTGATGCACTGTTATGTTTAGAAACATGGTCTAAAACTTTAGTCTTTGGTTTCCAAACCCAAACAAGCTGAGCCTTAACAAAATCAAATTTTCCCTTAACAGCATTTAACACAATTGCTTTGGGTTCCTAGTCTGTATTAAATTTTTTACCACTAATAGTATTAACCCTTTGATCAATATTACTATTTTTGAATGCTGTGTTTTTATGAATGAGCCTCTTAACAGTTAAATGTGCTGTTTTAGAAAGATATGACATTGGTCTAGTAGCATTCACTGTTGATTTGAGTGAGCAGTATTAACTTGTCTAGCAGTATTAACTGTTACTAAACTAGACTTCATTTGTACTGCTCTTGGAACTAAGTTCTTTTTAGCACAGGGGTGAGTCTTTTTAGCAAAATTTTAATGATTCACACTTTGAGTATTGTTCCAAACAGGTTTTACCATCCTTTGATTTTGAAACTGTTTTTAATGGTAATTGCAATCAACTTGCAAATGATCAAAGCTTCCACATACATAATAGGCCTTATTAAACATCTCAAAATTGCTTCCTAGTTTTTGAGACATCATATTGTTCTAATTTCTTTGATTGCCTCTTGGACTGTGAGTGTTTTGCCTATGTTTCTCAACTTGTTTAACAATTTTCCTAGCAGTTTTCTCTTGTTGCTTAGGTTTGACAAACTCTATCTTAGCAATACTAGGCTTAACTGTTTTCTTCTCAGTTTTAGTTTGAGACACATTTTCTTCCTCACTATCTGACACCCATTCTTCAATAATTGGGGCATCATCATTCTTCCTAACTACCTTAGACACTTCTTCATCAGACTTTCTGTTCTCAACTACAGGCTTATTAACAAACTCATCTAAACCAGTAAAAGACAAATCAGGTGTTGGAGGGGCTCTTGAAATTTCTAGTAGGGAGGTGGAACTGCATTATATTTTTCATAGCCTAAACCTTTCTTGCAATTATCAACAATCTGACACTCTATGAGCTTGTTTAAACTTTTAGATGCATTTTCAAATTTATCTACATTAAATTGAATGCTATCTTTTTCTTTTTGAATTTTTTCAAGCTTCTTCCTAAGCTCTCTAATAGTTATTTCACCTACTTGAATATCCCATTTTAAGCCATTAATTTTTTCTACATAAACAGACTCATTCTTTTTATAAAATTCAAGTTTTTCTTTCATTGATTCTAAACCTGTTTTATAACCTAAAACTATTAAACTATATTTCTTAAATCTCGTAATAGTTGATCCATTTTGAGATTTAAGTTAAGTTAACCAGTTTTCATACAATATTTTAAAACAATTTGAATCATTAGATACCTCTGAGTCAGAACTTGAAGATGAGTTAGCCATGAGTGCATAATTAGGCCCTTCCTCTGCCTGATCACTCAGTGCATAAGCACAAGACCATACATGCTCACCAAAGGCTATGGAAGTAGATGTTTCACAGGCCACACTCCATCTTTGAGCTGTCCTTGTTTCTTGTTGTTTGATTTCTTGGAGCTCTACACTCCCTAGCATAAATGTCCCCTTTTTATGAACAGTTGTAGGCATCCACTTTGGCCCCACTTATCAAAACCAATAGTCTCATTGCCATTAACAGTAAGCTTCCTTCGTGTATTATTTAAAAACCTTTTAGCCCTCATAGTCAACATGGCCATTTGCCATCTCAAATCTATCTCTTCTATGTCATCAGCATGGATTTGTTACAAGTCCTCATGTGAAAGTTGAGGACTATTTGGTTGACTAGCAAAGAATGAACAAATAACAGCATCACTCAAGTTATAAATATTTGTAGAGTAAGCAATATTAACTTGAGTGCTAGCAGTAGTAACTCCATGAGCAACATTAACTGCTTCATTAGAGCTGCTAGTGTTGTTATTTGAAGAGGACACAAAAGCCATGTTAAGTGTACTTGAACTTGAGCTAGACATCCCTTTGACTTCTCGTTCATACACCATGAGGTTGTTATAGAGATCATCCATGCTCATTGTTTCTAACTCAACTTTATTCTCACACAACAGTGTGTGTTCCCTCATGGTGAAAGCTTCTTAATAACTTTTGATTAACATCTTCTTGTAAAAGCTTTTTATCCAAAAGCTCTGACTGACTCACAAGCTTTTGAAGCCTATCAAAGGTTTAATCAACCATCTCTGAGCTTGGAGAAGTGAAGTTTTCATATTGCCGCTTTAAGAGATTTCTTCGAGTCTTCTTAGTAGCTGCATTCCCACCAAATCTCTTTTCTACAACTTCCAGCAATAGCTTAGCATCCTTTATATAGTAACCTTTAAACTGATGTTAGTAAGAATGCCATCTTTAAAGTACTTCTAGCCTTACTTCTAATCTTCTTCTGTGCCTTATCTTCAGCAGTTATAATAAGGCATCACGTTTTCAACACCTTCCATAACTGCTGTCCTGGACTCAACAACCCACCAACTTTTTGGCAAGGTTGCACCATTCTCTATGACTTCCCACAGTGCATAGTGATCATCTGGAGTATTGTTCATCCTCTCCTGTTATAACTCAAACTCAACCGGTTTGAGCATGGAAAACTTTGGATGCAAGGCCACCATGTGGGAAGAAGAAATCTTGATCCATATCTTTCTATCCAAATTTTCTCAAAGCCAACAAACTCTGATCCCACTTGGTTGGTCACACTTCCAATTAGAATTGAATTCCTTAAGCTGTGTTAAGGATAAGTTCTTATTAGATAAATCTAACAAACTATAGTAGAACTTTGTTTGAATGTATTAAAGATTATGCGGATCTAATCTTTATATAAACGAAGAACTATTAATGAACAAGAATTATATGAAAAATGAATTCAACAAAAAAAAGCTCTAATATTATTAATAATAAGAATACTCTCAAAGTATTAGGGTTACTAAGACCTTGAAGCTATGATAATTCTATGAATGACTCGTATTGGTATATCTTGGTGTGGTACTGGTATATCAATCTCTATGCCCTAGGACCTCCTTTTATACACCAAGGAGTCCTAAATGGCTTACAATACTTTCCTAAGAATATCAAATCTTTTAAACTCAATATGTTATACATAACTTATACACAATATAACTCATATAAATCACATAAGCAGTACTAAACTAACTCAGGAGTACTACTTCTTCAATAGTAGCATTAACTCTTCAGCAGCCAACAATATTTTTTTAAATCGATTTATTATTATTTGATTTCATTACCATGTATTATTAATGATTCATGACTTAGTATAGATTACTTTGTACTTAACAGTTGTAACGTTTTGTTACTAGCAGTAGTAACTACTTGCATTTTTCTTTTTAAGTCTATGACGTAGCACTTAATATGACACTTCAGCAGTAGTAGTAGTAATTTACACTAACAGTACTATATGAGTACTAGCAGTTAGTAAAACACATAGATGTTTCTCTGAAGTTCTTGAGCAGTACTAACACAACTGAGCAGCATTAACTCTGATATGAGCAGCAGTAATACTAGCAGCATTAAGAAGGCTTTTAATCCCAATAAACGTTTTTGGTGCACAAGTCATCGATAGCACAACTACGGGTTTTATTCTTAATGGTAATACTTTACATTATCGTTCATTAGTCTATGATGTTGCAGTTTTCTGAATACTTGATATGATGTTTTTGTTAATCTAATTTATATAATAGTTGTCTCGCCTTTGATAGAATGGATTAGTCCTCTTGGTATGATTATCAATATATTGTTGTCTTTCATATTTAGGCTATCGAGTAAACGTCAACACGACGTTCTAATATCAAAATGAGGAGGGTGGAAGAAATCGATGTGATGGTTCTTAATGGTGCTTGAAGGAGGATTTAGGTTACAAAGTATGTCCAAATTAATAAGCAACCTTCGATATGCTTTCATACATCATTGCAGGTTGTGTAAGGCTAGACGAGAAGAGGACATGACTTTGGACTTAGATAAGAAAAGTACTAAGGACCTGGAGGGGAAAATATGGGGTGTATATGTATGACTGCTTTCATATTTGAATTTGTTGCTCCCGTCACATTATAAAGCTTTATCATGTGTGCACTTTACATTGAAACATTGTTGTGTATATGGTTTAGGTCGTGCAACAGAGATCACGATTTTGAAGTTGAATGTGGATATATGGGGCAAGATATGTTGTAGTCGTATTTAGAGATCTACTAAAATTTATTTCATGCTATAATCATTTATATGCGATAAACATGTGTCTTTTGTTTTGTTTATGGTTATGAATTTAGGAATTGTTTTCGGTGTTTGTTATTTTTTCTTCGTCTTATATTTTTTAGACTCAAAATGTTTTAAAATATATACCAAAAAAAAATTACCATATACAAAAGGCTCATTCGCAACTCGCGGCCGCCTAATCTCTCATTACAATCATTTTAGGGTACCAATAACCTATAACATATTTAATAGGAATGTGTAATCCATTTTGTTTTAAAGTAAGGTATGTGGTGACATACTGAACAGTTTGATCAGAGAAACATACATTTTTGAAAGAGAAGTGATTGGTACACTTTTCATTTTGATTTGCATACTTATTTGTATAAGAAGATAAACCAAAATGTAAATATTATATAGCTATGTAATACATATGATGAAGTACCCCAATAAAATACATATGTTTGCATGTAACACCCCAAAATACGATACGCAGCGGAATACAACATTTGGGGTGCTACTATACAATACATGCACACGAGTCCCAGCAAACGTTCAAAGATACGTTTATAACACAAAATCTATTTCATTTATTAAAAAGATCAGAGTTACATAAGTCCCAATACCAACGTAGAGATTTATTTCTAAAAGTCATAACACGACTTGGTTTCTAAAACATTGTTTTAATTTATGACACTACTTCACAGAGACACCGTCCTTGATATCCGCGTTCCGTCCCGTCCAGCCCTCAACAACAATTAACCTGAGATACATGCTTCAAAAGGTCAACAAAACATTGAGTGAATTCATAGAGTTTACAAATAACAGCTAGAACGCATATTTGGTTCAACAAAACATATAACATGGCTCGTAAGACATGTTATAAAAATATTGAATTCCAACTAAATGAGCCCGTGTACCGAAACTTAACACATTCATCCCGTAGGATAAAATAACGTCCGAGAAGTATGCCACTTCTCCTAATACTAACTACAAAATGTCCGTTACAAGGTGCTCACAACTGATTCAAACCCCGGATAGGGTTGTCAAACCTAATAGATCTATTTAATGCATTAGCGTTCACCTGCAACTAGGCAACTAACGGTCACACAGTAAAAGGCATATACTCAATAGTGAATGGAATCATATTTAGTATCAAAATATATTGCGTTCTCATTTTCACAAAACAGCAAGTATCCCCCTCGCGGGTTTAAAAAACATATAAAACACTTAAAAGCGAGGCTATGAACTCACCTTGATCGAAGCCGAAGATTAAATAACCGAAAAAATCATGAACTACTCGACAACGAGCTCAACCGTGATCTATAATTTATGTCGTTCAATTATTACATCGTAAGATACAATCGGATAGTGCGCGCATCGCAACTATCAAAATAGTATAAGTATGCATACACATGTGATGAGAAATCCGCTTGCGCGTACTAGATCCTACACTTCACATAATTGAGTTACGATCTTTTCTTTTAATTATATTATAAGTCACTTAATAACTTTCTATTTTTAGGAAACTTGCTATTTTTAGAAAGTTACTATTTTTAAAAAGTTACCATTTTTAGTAGGTCTCGTCTTCTAATTATGTTTATAATAATATTTAGTTATCTCGTCGAAATTTCGACACTCAATTTGATTATCGTTCACTCGTATCGATGTTATATCCGAATATTTCCAAAGTTACTATTTTTAGTATATTCTTCGCTCATAATAATTGTTAAGTCTAAAATATTATACTCGTAATAATAATAATAGTAACGTTTATTTATTTTTATAACATACGGACAATTTAGTATTAACCGTTGTCTTTCAAAAGTCAATGTTTATACTTTGTTTTACTTTGACTTTTTATACATACATATTATTGAATATGACCCGCTCCAAACGACCGTTATATCACATTTTCACGACTCGGACTCAAAAGAGATTTTATGTAAAACGACATTCCGGACAACTTTTTAGTTTTAGCCGAGACCCGAAACTGGGACAGAAAATGACAAAAATGCCCCATGCAAGTTCTGCAAGAACTTTGAACACTTTTTAATTGGAAAATGCAGATTTTGACCTTGGGTTTTGACCAGTTATTACTCGATTTTAAAACTACGAGCCTACGAAAAAGTAAAAACGTCATTACCGAGCAACTTTCATTGTTTAGCCGGAAGGACTAAACGATTCGAAAGTGTCAAAACGAGCATTTATATTATGTCAGCAACTTACTAGTTTTCCAAACTTGCTGAAATTTTACCACTAATGTATATCTGTTTTAAGACTCTAGTTTTTTTGTTATTAAGAGTTAGAAGCTCCGTTTTATGTCAAAATGGTCGTCTAAGAAAGCTTTATCATATTTTTCATTCCAAAAATGAGATTTCACAAAATCTCGACCCTCGTTTTCTGCACCAAAGTTTCTGCCCAAAATATATGATGCGGTCGTGGTTAGACTTCAACAAGAAGTTTTACAACTCCCTAGACAGAGCACCTAATCATTGTAGTAGTAGTATAGGCAAGACTCGGGGGTTGTTATCGTCCACTCAAGGAATAGGTTGGGAAGATTTGATCACGGTCTAACAGAATTCTAAAGGTTGAGGGAAGATTATTTATGTATTGTTATTTTTTATGGAAAGTAGGTAAATCATATGTTTAAGAGGGGGGTTTGGTTTTAGCTATTAAACTAAATAATAATCTAAACTAATGGTGATAACAATAAGATAAAAGATTGTGTTTATTTAATCATGTATTACTCCCTAGATTGCTTCTCCTAGTGTTGTTGCCTTGTCACCCTTGTGATGATCTGTGTAATTATTTCCTAAGTCATGAACGAATTACACGAACTCGCCGTCTACTTAGCATTCCGTTAGAGCAACGCACAAGCAAGGTAGTATGAAGACAATTACAAGGCCCCTAAGGGTACACTAAGTGCATTGTGAACTTATATTAAGAGTGTAAACACCCTGTGGACAATCTTAAGTCTTTACTATGAAAATATAAACTAAATTTTTCTCAACGTATAACTCACGTCTATATAACCAATTAGGGGGCAAGGTAGTATGAAGACTGTTACTTGATGGTATCCTTTCTACACAAGCACGTTTCCCTAGATATATCAATAGCGATACAGACAAAAGCTGGTTTTCTAAGGCCTAACACGCACATCCATCACAAGAAGCAACACTACTAAGAACTACATTCTAGGTTTCATACAATCATAAATAAACACAATAGAAGGCTTAGCCTAGTATGTTAATAAAGCAATAACATAGATAAATCAAACAACACATAGACATATTGTCAAAACGACCCTTTATATCACATTTTTACGACTCGGAATCAAAAGAGATTTTATATAAAACGACATTCCGGACAACATTTTAGTTTTAGCCGAGACCCGAAACTCGACAGAAAATGACCAAAATGTCCCTGCAAGTTTCTACAGGAACTACGACATTTTTAATAAAAATGCAGATTTTGACCTTGGGTTTTGACCCGTTATTACTCGATTTTAAAACTGGCAAGCCTCACTCAAAAGTAAAACGTTATTCCGAGCAACTTTCGTGCTTCGCCGGAAGGCCGAAACGGACTCGAAAGTGCTCAAAACAAGCGTTTAAAATCCTATCAGCAACTAATATATTTTCCTAGTACTGAGTTTTAATTCTTAAAAAGTATATCTCGTTTTTGCTCTAATTCCTTCGTTATTAGGAGTTAGAAGCTCCATTTTATGTCAAAATGATCGTCTAAGAAAGCTTTATCATATTTTTTATTCAAAAATCAAATTTCACAAAATCTCGACCCTCGTTTTCCATGCCAAAATTTCTACCCAAAATATACCCATTACAAAATGCGCCAAAACTCATTTTTGACCCAAAAACTCACTCATGGCACATCTAAAATGGCCTATAACTCACATTTAACTCGCTCAATCAATTTATAACAACAACTAACTAGACGGCGCAAGATCTTATAGATTTCATCACATGCAACGAATTTAATCATTTCAAATGTGCGAAACAAACGAAACAAAATATAAAAGAAGGCTCACAATGCTATTAGTAGCAAGATCGGACTCGATAAATGATCACACTTGTTCCTTGTTCCCTTTTGGTCGTGACTTCGAACCCACAACCGAACCAAAACCAAAACTAAACCCAATCCAACTAATCCAAATCAACCTAAAAGTAACCTTGATTATTATTCAAACAATGACACACACTTTGTGTGTGTCTTCCCTTTGGTTCGAACCTTCAACCGAACCCAAGACCCCTTTATTTTTCAATTCAAATCTCCAACAATCTTCTTATAATATTTCCCCACTAAATCCCACTATCTTTACTTGAACCAAAACTTCCTTATTTCGAATAAATCCAAGACTTGCTCAAACCTTATTGCATGTCTATTTTTCTTGCATTGATGATCCTAAATAAACCTTCTAAACAATATTGAATGACTAGAAAAATCAAAACACCAAAGGTGTTTGGTTTGCTTGCTCGTCCGAATCTAAAAGGAGAGGGGAAAAGGAAAAACAACTTCCACTTGGTTCTTGGTTAATCTAGACCATTTTTGAATGAGGTTTGTATAAGTTTCAAATGATCAAAACTTGAAAATGGAATTTGTATATGTGTTTGTATGTGTTGCCGGTTAAGGAGAGAGCAAGAGGAGGGTAGAACAAAATTTTTAATCTATGTGTATATGAGACCTTTTTACTTATACTTTGAAGCAACAATGAAGTGTAATCATTCTTACAGGGGAAAGACAAGGACTTGGAGTGTGGGTGTGGTGCTATAGCTGGCGGCTATGGGCTAGCATGCATGTATATATATATTTTTGCAAGTTAATTACTTATATTTCTTTTGATAACCTTTTAATTAAAGTGTAACATTTGTCACTATTTAAGTAAAAACATAAATATTAAACGCGAGTTTGGCCAAAGTCAAGGAACGAAGACGACTTTCGTAAAAATAATAATTTATGATCACAAAAATAATAACAAGACGCGTCGTAAATTGTTATGATGCCTAAATTGTGGTATGGATGCTTAAAATGATTAACGAACGCGCGGTCAAACGTTGACTCGCAAACGTCAAATATAAAAATTTCAAATTTCGTTCGTATTAAAATACAAAATAATTATTTATATGACAAATAAAAAATTAAATGTGACGTTCGTTCACACGATTTCATAAAATAATGATAATGACGTCGGATACGCGATCGTCATACGAGTCCTGAAACTCGTTTTAACTATAGACATATTATATAAATATATATATATATATATATATATATATATATATAAGTTATATATATATGATTAAATATAAATATTATATATATATAAATAATATAGTATATTATATAATATATAGTGTGAGTTTCTTTTCAGAACCAAATGAATGTACAAAACTGCGAGAACCAATCTAAGCCATTAAAATATTAGATCAACGGATGAAATCATTTGTGCCATTTGTGTCACTAAAAGAAAGATTAAAGAAACTTTTGTAAATGAGTGAGAGGCATTAGAGGTATTTCCTTCATTTCTTTTTCATAAACCGTCTCCTACATTTAAGCTATAATTCCAAGTAACTTGTCTTCTTATATATTCAAATTATATAACCTAGTGCCGCCCTTTTAACTCCAGGCTTTTGATCTCAGCCGCAAAAAAGAAAGAACAAAATTTCTGGCCATGTGCGAGCGATCCTTGATAACCGCAATAAAAAAAGGTAACAGTTTGTCTTTAGGAGGCTTACATCTTTTGTTATTTCTCAAAAGGTACGAGTATTAGCATTTGATTCTCTTATCGCCATTGATTGGATCTAAAAAATTCTGCCCATGTGCGAGCGTTTCGTGATTGAATTAAAAAAGCAGAATTGGTTAAAGATCTATTTATACGTGCATTTTAATTCCTTCCAAACACCTCTGATCCATTATTCTATGTATGGTTCATTCTTTTGATATTTAGTTACAAAGTAAAAAAGATTAAAGAATAAGTGATGAGTAATCGATTAAAAAATATGTTTACTTGCTTCTGATCCAACATGTTTGATCAAAATATATGAATTAATCTTTTAGGCATCAATATATATGAATTGTGATTTTTGTAACAGATCTTGGTAATGGAGTATATTTATAATAGATCAAATACAGATCTTGGTAATGGAGCATAAAAGAAAGATGTATGCATATGTTTTAGACTATACATATATGTTTTTGATTGTACATATATGTTTGCTAGTTGTTTATGATAAAAGATAACAAATGTTTATAATTTCAGGTGTTCAACGTATTCTATTATATGAGGATCATGACAAATATAAAAAGTGCACATGTGTTTTGTACCGAGAAGATAAGTGATGATAAAGATTTAAAAAGTAAAGATACATGTGCATGGTCCTAGACTACATGTATCTAGTGAGCTAAGACGATGAAAATACATGTGCATGGTTTAAGACTACGTTTTCCTAGTGAGCTAAGACGAGAAAAATACATGCGCATGGTTCAAGACTATGTCTACTTGGTGAATTAAAACGATGAAAATACATGTGCATGGTTCAAGAATTTGTGCACGTAGTAAACAAAGACATTGAAAATACATGTGCATGGTTCAAGATTACGCATACCAAGTGAACAAAGATGACGAAAATATATGTGCATAACTTAAGTATGAAGCCAATGTTGTATAAAATGATGGTTGCACATGTATATAATTAGCAATATGTATAGCTTTTTTTAAGAAGATTATTGTACATTCATTATTTTCTTCATTGCATGGAATATTTAACATTCATTCTTTGATAATTGTACACGAACAATGCGTTCTTAAATATATAAAAAATAACTGAAGACAAATTAAGAACAAGTGCTTACATTACAAGTAGTGCACATACGCACACCCAAAATTTGCTAAAAAGGGTTTTTTTTTTTACTTAAAAACTAAAAAAAATCCTAAAATTTAGGAACTAAAAAAACGTTTTTTTATTTAAAAAATTCAAAATAAAAATAAAAATGTAATTTTACCACTATACCCTTTTGAATTAATAAATTAAAATAAATATTAAAAAAAATCTATTGGTTGGATGTTGGTTCTCGCATGTTCTGTACTTTCATTTGTTATGAAAAGAACCTACCTATATATATTATATATATTATATATATATATATATTTATATTATATATATTTATATATTATATATAATATATTTTATATGAATTCGGTTTTCAGTTCGGTTTTCGGTTCAGATTGTCAAACTCATATCCAACCTGAAAATCAAATTTGTAGTTCGATTCGGTTCGGTTATTAGTTCGGTTCGGTTGTTTTCGGTTCGGTCCGGTTTCGGTTTTCGGTTTTTTCTGTTTTTCTTTTATTGTTTGCTACAAAACATTTTTCCTTTGTTACATGAAAGATGTGGACTATGGGCTGTGCAGTATTGTTTGGGCTGATTAGTAAGCTAACTACACATGTAAGAATACGTTTCTTTGGGCTATTGAATTTGCAGCTACTAAATGTGGGGCTTAGCCGCTTAAGGGCGATTATAAGTGATTTAATATGAGCTATGTTACTATGTTAGTATAAATCTTGCATGTAAAAATTAATTTGAAGGAGCAATTAAAAATTTGAAACTGAACGACCAACTCTTTTTATCACCAACCATCAAAATTTGATTGAAGGTTATAAGTAAATATGTGATAAAAACACCAAAATAAAATTTTGATGTAGCTTGCATAAAACATTGTTTGCATCATATTTAAGTTTTAACATTGTCTTAACATCTAATTTTATGATACCATAGTTAAATGTCTCAACCCACTTAATGGATAAACGACGACATTTGGTTATTTTTCCAATTATTAGAGTATCAAATGCTAGTATTGTTAAAGTATAAGGATCTAATCTGAATTCTGGTTCTAATTATAAGGACTAACTGTGTTGTTTTATGTTTGCATTTGTAGTCCTTTGTGAATGATTGTTGAGTCCCTACTTGATTTGTAAAGAAGTTCAAAGACTTGCATTAAGAAAGAAATGGAAAAGCACGAAGAGACTTTTTGTGTAATATTTACAAGGATTGATCTTTGCAATTAGCTCAAGACTTAAGTCAAGGCTATAAAAGGCAAAAGTACATGGATGAGTATCATAACTCATCTCTGATTTTCACCTAATTTCTCTCTCGCTTTTTATACTCTCTCAAAAAGGTGTAACCCTAATTTCTTAGATCATATAGATCTTATTGTTTGTGATTGTAATCTTGTAATAGAACAATTATCAAGTTAGATAATTGATTCATACCAGATTAGTTTTTTTTTAACATCACTTTATAAAAAACTAGTAAGAAGCTAGGAGAATTACAAAGTTACAAGATGAGGATTTTTTAGCCAATCAACCCAACTAAACGACACATTACATCTAAACCGACTCCAATGCATGATATACCGCCGTACTAGTCTTGCCTTGAACTTTTCAATAGTTCCATCTACCTTTAGTTTTCTTTTAAAGATCCATTTGCAAACCAGAGGTTTGCAACCTAGAGGTAGATCAACCAACACAAGTGTGTTGCCTTGATGGAATCCATCTCATCATTGATGCTTCTTTTCTCTAGAAAGCAACATCATAGGACTTCATTGCTTCATCAAATGTCTTGGGATCATCCTCAACATTAAAACAATAGGAGTGTTGGTTAGAGACCTCATCCCTCGGGTGTTACAAGACCACATCTTACGTGACAGTGGCATATGTGGTATGGATGATGATTATGTTTCTGCTTTGGCTTATCTACGTGGTACGATTCCAAGCTTTGATTTTAGTTGTTTCACTAATAAGGACACTGCCCCTACTTAAGCCCAACAAACACTGGCGAGTGCCCTTTTTAGTGAAATGGTTAAGGATATAGAAGCCTACTTTGACATGATTGTAAGACAGAAGGCAGTTTTTGAGTGTCTACGCGCACCACATGCTCAAGATTTCCTACTAGCTATTCTTATAGACGGGCTTGACCAACATATGTCACCAGTGGAATACCGCACTATCCTTAAGTATCGCCTCATGATTCCACTATTTTTGGTTGATGCAATATGCCTTGTTTTTCGCAAGGCATATTTAGATTCCTTTGGGGAACATGCGATTCATTGTAAAGAGCTATCAGGCTTCAAGTACCAACATGATATGGTTAGGGACGTTCTTTTTTACATATGTAGGCATGCCGGAATCTCTGCCAAGAAAGAAGCACCTGTGAACTTTTTAACTGACCTGTCAGACGAAAGATCCACACTTAGACCGGCTGACGTTTTGGTTTTCGGATGGGTTGGAGGGAAACATGCGTGTGTGGATCTTACTAGGATTTCTCCATGTCACACCCCGCCAAGGCGGAAATGCGAGGCGTAAACAAGAATGGATATCACAACAACACATGGTGTCTATATAGAGAATACTAAAATAAAAAACTAAAGTAAAGCAAAGACACAAAGTGTCATAACAATACCCAAAACCTAACGGTGTCTTTATTAATGAGAAAGAAGTCTCGTCAATAAATGACATGCAAAACATAATCCAAACAATTCATGCGAACGCATTTATTCAAACAGAAAGCATAAATAACTCCAAGCATCCTACAGTTTCTTCTAGCCACTTCGCTCTATCTTAGCACCATTAAGCTCACCTGAAAATGATGCTTAAAATGTCAACATAAAGTTGAGCGAGAATCATAGGTTTACAACAAACAACAAAATCCAAAATAAACTTTTAATTAGCTGCTGCAATTACCAAAATAATTCATGACAACAAGTAACAACAACGGGACGGAACGTGCCCACGATCCACAAGCACACCAAAACAATTCATGACAACAAGTAACAACAACGGGACGGAACGTGCCCACGATCCACAAGCACACCAAAACAATTCATGACAACAAGTAACAACAACGGGACGGAACGTGCCCACGATCCACAAGCACACCAAAACAATGAGGTAGGCGTACCTCGCCGCTCCACTAATAGTCATAGAAAGGAATACAAATCCCAATTCCAGACTCTTGGTACCGAAGTCACAATATCACAAGGAGTTGATCACCTCCAAGGATCTTACCCACAAAGTAGGCGAAGTCACATCTCATAACACTGGGTAGGAACGTTACCCCCGCTCCAAATCTCACAACATAACAACATCAACAAGACAAGACAAGCATCATTCTCACCCTAAAATATCATGAGAAAAAGGGGCTATGAAACTCACCTTTGCTTAGCTTTCCAAAAGATTCCAACAAAAAGCTTCACAAACAACTAGCACAAATCTAAACAACAAAATAACTCGTGTTACACGCTACTAAGCCAAAAGCTTAACGCACATGTAACAATCATATGATGGATGTCTAAGGTGTTTAGTTACCCTCATGGGTCACCCCGACACCATGCCCATCATTAACCAATTCGTTTACACATTATTTCAAAGTCTTACAATTTACCCGAAAACGCAGAATTTTGAAGCGACTTAACGTACTCAAAACCTCTACTTACTGACCTCCATAATTCATACCAAAAATCACCTATGTTTATTTATGAGTATATTAACTACCTTATGATTCCCAAGAGCCATTTACATGCACAAGTACTCCTAAGAAAATCAAACTTTAAAACAATCCCAATTCGGATCTGATTGCACACTAAACAGTTTGACCCTAAAAACCATACTTAGACAACAAATCAGAGGCTAAAAATTTATGGAAGTTTAATAGACACATAGAACTTGACTTCTGTAAAAGGGCTAAGCTAAATTCGAATTTTAAATGGGGGTTTTATACCTTGTAATCTGACCTAAATCTAACCCGTATTTACTGCTTTGACAACTTTTCTTGCAACCAACGTTTGAATGACTTCCCGACCTTAAAAACTTTCGAGGCCGGATGTTCTGAAAACTAGACTCTCTGAGCTACATCATAGACACCGTAAACTTGACAAAATATATTACCATCATTGAGATAATGGCCGAACAACACAGCCCAAATTTCTGCCCTAATCTAAATCATGTTTTAACGCGATCTAAACCCTAACGAATACACTCATATGATCTTAATTAAACCCTAACCATTGCAATATGATTAAACATCATTAATTTATAGATTTTATAAAACCCTAATTCCATCATAATAATTATTACATGTTTTTAATAATTAATAATTAACAAGGATTAATTAATACTTACCTTAGAACTTGTTTTCTTCACAAAAAAACAAAAAACC
>BQNB010056877.1:0-38469 GCA_026074375.1 Tanacetum coccineum
AGGGTTTTGCTAAACTTTGTCCACCGGGCAGAGTTTAAGGTGTAGTTAATACACACAAACTTTCCTAATTAATATGAAAATGCATTAAATACAAATTAAATGAATTTAGAAATTACTATATTTGAATGTGTATTTAATGCATATTATGGTAAATTAAAAAAATTTGTGTGTATTAAATACACCTTAACCTCTACCCATTAGCAAAACCGTATGTTTTAATATACTAAAAAGTTTAGATTGGCCACGTACTGTTAAATGGTGGCGCGATTGAGACTAACGGTTATTTTGTAACGAATAATATGGATCATCTGTAACAGAATATATGTTTGTTATGCTAGATAGGTTAGGATCAGTTACTAGTTCAATGGTAATTAGTTGGAACGAGATGGAATTGACCCGCGCGTTGCGGCGGGGCAACTTTTTTCTGCAGCTTTTTTTATGCAAGGGTGGAAGAAATATTTACATATATCATTTCGGTAAAATTCCTCTTCACCCGGCATGCTTTGTTTTCTTGATACCTGTACTTTCATTCACACTTTCGTTCACAGTTGTTTTCCCTTCAAAAATGACATAACATGCAAAGCATAAAGCACACTTAAGCTGTTTCTTATGTGTATTTTTCAAATTCTGTACATATATTATATTTAGTGCAAATTCATATCTCAAACGTAACAAATCAATCACATTAGAAAAAAACTAATTCATTAACCTGCAAAGTTTTAAAAACACATGGTGCATAAACCGCCCCGCTCCCGGTGTTCTCAAACCCCTCATAAAACTCAAACATCTTCACACTCTTATTACCTACCCCATATCCCTCACCCACCTCGCCAACAATTTCCTACGCCCAGCATCAACCGAGTCCCGACTTTCCTTACTCACCACGTCCTCATTCACACGCAAATCCTTCCTACTCGATAAGAAATTGATAATCACATTATGTCTAAAACCAATTAAAGCGCTAATTAGGCTTCTGTTTGTAGCAACAAAAATCTTAATTATTTAAAATTTGGCATAAATCAAATTACCAATAACATCCATATCAGCATAATTTACTTCTAAAAACAAAAACTTATTACAGTTGAGAATCATGACTGGCACAATACATAGTAAATGTAGTCATCAAATGAAATGGGATCACATATTCTTTGAGTTTGATAAGAAAACAAATTATTATTATAATGAAATCTTGGTTAGTTTTGATAGCCTCATACAAAATATAGTATCATATCATCATATGTTTTAAGTGTATCTAGCAGTAAGCAAATGGGTATTGTATTCAAGATTGATTCATATTTCATTGTAACTTTTATAAAAATATTATGTTCGCACCCCTTAAATTTGACTAAATGCTTTAAACTCTTTGGACATCTGACCCCATAGGCTCACATATGTCTAGCCATATAATTATTTATTATGACACGAGCATACTCCAACAGCTCCCACTTGCGCACATCATAATAACTAAGTAGTTATACAAGCAAAGGTTAGCGTCTAGCAACACGTCAATGCCCCCAGAAACATATGAGGATAGTTTCTTAAACATATTATTTAAATGATTTAGATATCAATCATCCTTTTGTTATAGATACTGTGTTGAACATGTGACATGGATCATAAGTTATTCTTATGTTTAACAATTCTGTTTCTCGATATAGACATTAAACTTGATTACCAAATTAATCAAGTATCATCTTAATTACATTTTGGGTGCGGCCATACATACATCTGTTCAAATCATCGAGGGGCCTAGTAGTATCTTACTCCATAACATATGGAGGAACAAATCCTATTTTGACTCTACGTGTCTGTTATGTGTTTCACATCCCTCTTGAAAATGGCCTTTATAGCAGCCTTCAACAGGTCAGCGTTGAACCATATCTAAGATTGACACTTCACACACACAAAACCTACTTGCATCTCAAGTATGAGGATGAGAGACATAACCACTTGCGAGATTTACTATTGACGCCGATCCATGTAGTAAATTCTCATAGGTTGGGTCAGTCCAATGTTCATCCAATGAACAATATATGAGTTTAGCGGTATCATCCTTTAATATTTTATTGTCTGAATATAACCAAACACTTATATTTTTCTTAAATTTAATGATGCTCCCATATCATTAACTGGACAATGGACAATTTAGACTACCTAATAACTTATTCATGGATATAAAACAAAAAACAATGTCTGCTATAGGACACAAGTAATATTGAATGCAAACGGACACACAAGTCTATCAAATTCATTTATGAATAAACACTTTTTTACATCCCAATTATTAATACTAAAATAAACAGATCAACAGAAAACTATCCATGCTGCTCTACGGTCTAATGATCCTTAGCCTGCTCAACATGTTTTAGTGCAAGGCATTGGTTTTGTAAGAGGATCAGCTAAGTTGTTATCCATATGAACTTTGAGAATTCGAATATCACCTTTTTGAATAACTTCACGAACAAAATGATATTTTCTTCAAAAATGTTTGGCACCCTTTTGAACACTAGGTTCGTCGGCTATGGTAATGGCACATGTGTTGTCACAATACATATCTATAGGTTTATCAATGTTGGGGACAACGCCAAGTGTAACATTCTATATTTTTAGGTCATTTACGACGTCACCTATTTTACTAATTATTATTTTTCGTACGCGTTTACTTTTAATTCTTATTATATAGTTAAATCACGCAAACTAAAAATCAATAATTAACGTAAACGGACACCAAACGAATTAAAGTTTTCGTCAAGCTAGCAATATATTATTTTTACGAAAGTAATAATAAACTTTTTATATTTTATTTTATTGGTTGCGTAAAACGTTTACGTTTCACAATTAAATACATTTAGGCATACCCGGAAGCACCAAAACTTTTCTACGCTTCAACAAATACCCAGGTTTATACCCAATACCCAAAGTTTATAAAACTTTACCCATATGTATATATATGGACATCCCATATATATAGGGAGCAACCAAGACACTTAAATTCAAGTCTTACACTTTAATAAAAGAAACTACAAGATATACTTTCAATTATAATGCAAGTATTACTTCCATTTCTCTTCAAAGTATTTAGCCAACACATTCCCTCATTTCCATGGGATAATGTCCATTCTAGGGAACCAAATAACACAAGTATTAATGAGCTAGCAATGTACATCACTTGCCATTAAGCCTAGCCATACCTCCCATCCTTTTGACCAAAGACCTCCATGAAACCCTCATCTTGTCTTTGACTAGTCTTCCATGTATATAAGGTCTCATACTAGTGAAATACACACACACTTCTCACTTTCAATGTGTAAAACACAAAAATCTCTCCTTCCCCCTCCTCTTTGGCCACGACAAACCTCAAACAACATACAAATCCTTACAAAATTTATTTAACACATTTACATACATTCCTACAATATATCTAAGATGTCCTTAGGTGTTTAGAAGGATTGGTTTAAGGTTTACAAGGGTTAATCAAGCATGAAGCAAGATTAGGGTTTAGGGTTTCTTTGATTGTGCAAGCTTTGGTTTATAATCTAAACAAGGGTTTAGAACATATTTCTCATCATCATACATCACCATAAGGTTATCTAAAACCCTTTATGTCTTTACATTTATCATTTTATGCATATATTGGTTCTATATGGCAAAATCACCATTAGGATGCTTTTAAACATGTAAAACATATTTTTACTTGTGGTTATGATTTTGTACACTTATTCATGTGTTATGTGGTTGAATATATCATGGACTAATGGACATAATAATATGTATGACATATGATAATAAGGGTTGTAATGGACTTGTAACAAAGTGGTTAAGCTAAAAAGTTATAAAAACGACTTTTAAACACATTTTGAGAAAAACCCATTTAGGGGCTGTTTGAATTCGAAAATTTACACCTCTATTTTATGATTTTATAAGATACTACATGTCCCAAGGATCGTGGGCATGTAAAGAACTCGAAAAACCGATTTATAACGAAAAAGATACGACGATTTCAAGTTTACGTTAAATATATACTTTTATAAAACTATTTTTATAAAAGTTACTATTCACCACAGAAACTTATACTTTTAAAACATCAATAAATCGATAAAACTTTTAAATACGAAGACATGCTCGAAAGAATCGCTAAAAACGGAGTTAAAACGAATAAGTTACGACATTTACGAGATTTACGATAACTAAATCTATAAAAATAAATATATAACTGTTATGAACAGTAAAATCACTATTCATCAGAAAAACTCAAATTTTGAAAATGTTATATTTTGATAACTCGTCTTAATACGAAGGCGTGGACGTAAGAAACGAAAGAAACGGACTTAAAACGAGAAAGTTACGCCAGTTTTACTAAAGTATACTTATAAACGTTTTTACTTTATAAATATGATTTCACTAAAACGATTAGATGGTGATGTAGCTATATAGAATTATATGTGGTATTAGTTAATCAAAGTACTATATTACTAGGGAGTTTCATAATGAGGCCTCTTCGGGGTGGCGTATCGACGAGTTGTTGGATTTACGATTTAAAGTGTCCTAGCTCCTCATACGTCACTACATGACCTCTTAATTATGATAGCCCGAACGATAGTATGATGAGCTATACGACCTATAAATAATCAAAGTGTTTAGTACTTATACGACCTATATTGGATTAGGTTGCATTCGATCGTAAGCGTGACGCATTTTCTATTGTGAATACTTGTTGATTACCATTCACTCGAGGTGAGTTCATAGCCCCCTTTTTACTACGTGATTGTTTTACAAAATCTACGGGGTGAATTACATTGCTTGTTTTACTATTGGACACAAGTGTTTTTCTAAGTGTTTTCAAAGTGTTTACAAAGTGTATGCTATCCAGATTACTGCCTGAATATTATTGCTAAGTTACCTTATTGCCGTGAAGTCCCTATTTATCATGAACCGTTAATTGCTATTGTAGTAAGCGCGAGTGTTGTGGATAGATCTATCGGGACTGACAATCCCCACCTTTCCTTGGGTCACTAGTTTGATCAAGGTGCATTTAACATTGAGAGGTGTTAGGTTGTTGGCAAGCATCCTATATTCTGATTGGGGCACAAATCTAGTTAAGGCTTCGGGGTCATGAGCTTAGTGCAATAATAAACGTTTTGGACTACTGAATGTGTTTCAGAGTCTACTATTACTTCGATCTTGTGGTCCACCCTTTTTACCGATAAACCTATGATTTCACTCAACCTTTGTGTTGACTTTTAGCATGTAATTTCAGGTCCTAGGGTATGAAGATTGGACGGGAGCCGTGACGGATATCAATGAAGATGGATTATGTGTTTATCTATATTCAATGCAACTTTTATTATCTTTAAAAACTTAAGTCATCTTTTGGGTATTATGAAGCTTTTGTTTAATTATATATGTACTTGAAATGTTTATTACCCTTTTAAAACATATGGGACCTAATGTATGAACTCTGATATTTTGCTATGGCATCGAACGAAATCTTATCTTAAAATGTCCATTTAAGGTCGTTTCCTATATCTTGATTGTTGTACTTTGACGTAGCACCCCATTGTTACCATTCCGCTGCTACCTGATTTTGGGGGTGTTACAGATGGTACCAGAGCCAAGGTTATAGGGAACTGGGTCATTTTCAAAACCTAGTCTATAACCACAAAGTTTAAAGGTTTTCTTTTCTTTCATTTTTAAATACAGAATCCTTCATCGCTATCCGATATCCACGCGCGCGTATTCCCTGATCCTTACTTACTTTTCCTTGAAATTGCATTGTGTCCGTATATGGTTTGAAAGAAGTTTTAGGAATATCTTCATCCCTTACTCTCAGTTGATGATAGCCTGATCTTAAGTTGATTTTTGAGTAGACACTCGAACCTTGAAGTTGGTCGAATAAGTCATCGATCCTGGGTAATGGATAACGATTCTTTACAGTAAGTTTATTCAACTCCCGGTAATCGATACACATTCTGAAAGATCCGTCTTTCTTTTTAACAAATAAGACAGGAGCTCCCCAGGGTGAAGTACTTGGTCGTATAAAACCTCGGTCTGCTAACTCTTGAAGTTGGTTAGATAGTTCCTGCATTTCTGAAGGAGCTAATCTATAAGGTGCTCGGGCTACAGGTGCCGCTCCTGGAATTAAATCGATTTGGAATTCTACTTGGCGAATGGGAGGAAGGCCAGGTAGATCTTCAAGAAAAACTTCTGGGAATTCTTGAATGTACTGGTTATCTTCTAGTCTTTTCTTGGTCTGACTTTTTCTCATTACTGGAGTTTATGAAAATTTACAACCTATGGATATATTATTTTGTTTTATTAAAGGATATGAGATTTAGTCAGATTTTCTTCAGGATCCACCTTCGAATGATCAATTCACCGTTGATAGGAATGTGGACGACTTTCTCTTCACAGAGGATTTTGGCATGATACTTGGACAACCAGTCCATACCGATGACAACGTCAAAACTACCGAGTTTAATCAGCATATGATCAATTTTGAAAGGTTGATTTAACAAGGTCAGGGTGCAACCCTAGATAATGGTGTTTGTGCTTACTAGGTTTCCATCAGCCATTTCGATATCGTAAAAGCTATCTATTGTAATAGGTGGGATATTTAGTATAGAGGCAAGAGATATGGATATGAAGCTTTTATCGGCTCCTGAATCAAATAATATTCTAGCTAGATGCTGATTTAGGAGAAACATACCCATGACTACATTTGGGTCTTGATGAGCATTCCTATCCCTTAGTATGTAAGCTCTTCCCTGGACATTGTTGTTGGTGGTCTTTCGACACTGATTTGTATAATGCCCTTTTTCTCTACAGGTATGACAAGTAACTATCACTGGTAGCAGATTACTTCCAGTGGCTGGCACCTTGTTTCTGCAATTCTTGGTGAAATGGCCCACCTTGTTGCAAGTATTAAACTTAATAGTGCAAAGTCCTGTAGGATGTAGAGCACATCTTCTACATAATGGGAAGTTTCCAGCGTACCTACTGTTTTTAGCTGGAGTGGTAGCATAAGCTTTGACAGCTTCTTGCCTTCTGTTTTGTTGTAGTTGGTGATTATTATAGTGGTTGTTGGTGTTGGTGTTATGGTAGTTGTTATTGTTACGGTAGTTATTGCTGTTGTTGAAAGTTCTTATGTCGTCAAACTTTTGTTTATGATCACTTGATACTTGCACCGGAGTGTGCTTTGTTACCTGATCCATTAGCCTCTGGGCTATGTTAATGGCTTTCTCTAAAGTTTGAGGTTTAGAGGCGGTAACATTTCCTTCAATACTTCTGGGTAATCCTCTGACGAAAGCTTCCATGAGTTTCTCGGTGTTTGGTACCATGTCCGGGTATAAGACTGCTAATTCCTGGAATCTTCTAATGTAAGTTTTTAGATCATTTCCTTTTACAGCCAGATTGTAAAATTCATCTTCTATTTTTCTGACTTCAGTTCGAGGACAATACTTATTTGTTAAGAGCCTTTTCAATTCAGTCCAAGTGATCTTATTGGCTTGATCTATTCCAATAGGTTGGGCATATGCATTCCACCAAGACAAGGCGTCATCAGTCAGGGTACCAGTAGCAAATGTCACTTTGTTTTCCTTGGCACATTTGCTATGAGAAAATAATGATTCATTTCGTTCAAACCAGCGAATGAGACCAACTGCTCCTTCCGTTCCATTGAAGTAGAAAGGTTGACAGCTTATGAACTCTTTATAGTTTCTTGTTTTTGCTACAGGAGTTCCAGTAGGTTCGGTGTTTCTGTTGGGATTGCTAGTATTGGCCATTGTTGCAGCTTAGGCTTCTAGAGCTGCGGCAACACTGTCAGCAACTAGTTTCCTGATAGCAGCCTGAGTCATGGCTGGTGCTTCAAATGTTGACGTCCTTTTGGGAGGCATTCTATCAACACAAGACAACACGTAATAAGAATGATATCACAAGTCATAAAATGTTCAAAGTTCAAAAATAAACATTGTCACAATAGTGATATCGAAATCATAGATGCTTATTTGATATGAATTCTAACAAGCATCTGACTTATTAGTTCATTCTCTAGAAGTCACAGTTTGATTTATAATGATGAGGACAGAGATAATGATATATGAGAATTTATAGGATATAGGATGAATAAGTCGGTATTATGAAACAACAAGGTATAACAGGATCACCATTGTATTATATCATGAACAACTTGCCTTTATACTGTACATAGTCAAAATTTGACAAGTGTTGTTATTTATACCACACATCCCATGGCTAGGTTCTAACAAAAGCTATAACTAGGATCAAATCTAATAGTTCGATGGTCCTTCCTAGTTGTTCTTGTGTTCATAGATTGCATTTAGAAGACTTACCTTGTCTGCTTGGTGACGAACCTGGATTTCTTTTATGATTTGTTCTTGATTAGTAATCCTAAAGCGAGCCAGAGAAATCTTGTGGTTATTTCCTATCTGCTTTCTTTGAAGTTTAGTAATTTGAGCACGAGCCTCCTGGAGTTCAGTTTCTAGATTGTCAAAATCTTGTTATATGATCACCAGACCTTTTCCAAGACCTTCTATTTTGTCTTCCAGGTGCTCAATGCGGTCGAGAGAGAGTTCATCTAGATGATTTAGAATTTCCTCAATTTGCTCCTCGTGACATTCCAGACTTGTCTTACGAGAGCTTTCTCCTATCTCAAATGCTTGAGGTAGGGCAAAAGTAGATGAGTATGATCGATCACATCCTCGTTTCTTAGGTGGCAATAATTCCTCAGGAAGAAAGAGCGAAAGAGTTGGGATAGGTGATTCTTTAGCATAAAATGCTTGCATGAACTTCATATAGGGGTCATCAAGAAAAAGTGAAAGAGTTGGTGAAGCTATTGGAACTAAACCAAATGAGTTATTTGAAGAGCTAGATTAAGTATTTCTCGGTGAAGATGGAAAATAGTCCGGGGAAGCCGGGATATAGTCCGGAAAGTTAGTGGAAAAAGGATCCTCAATATTGGAAGTAGGATGGTTGGGAGAAGACATCACTCTGTTAACAACCCAGCGGTAAATAACATAAGTTATTTATATAATAGTATAATAGTTATGTATCTTTACATACTATTCGGGAGATGTAGCGACATAGAGGATTTTCTTGGATGGATAAAGAAAAGTAGTTATAGTTAAGGTTTCAACCTTGTTCTCTATAATCGTGGCTCTTGATACCAATCTATAACACCCTCATTTTATCATATATAGCAGCGGAAGCTAATCTGTGGTATTATTTCATAGTACAGCAGTCATAATCATAGAAAATGAATTGTAAAGAGACGTTTTTGGAAAATTTAGTTATCATTCATTTATATATCAGAGTTTTACAAAAAGAGAGGTCCTAAAATCTAGAAATATAAAGTTTGAATGATAACAGTTTTTCCATCTTCAAGTCCGTGCCACTCCGTGCCATAAGGTGCTCAATTTCCTGAGATAAACATGTTAAAAAGTCAACACAAAGTTGAGTGAAATTCATAGGTTTATGATAAACAGTTTGAATACAAGTTTAATAGTGGGTTAAGTTGTTATACACCCATAGTTTGTAATAATTGCATGCATTTACAATGATTATGGAAACAGTATTATTGCCCTCAGCTTATGACACCGAAGCCTTGAGATAATCAATAATCACAAGTAGTTGCCCCAACGGGTGCCTTTGCCAAACACCCGCATAGTTATTCAAATGAAATGCATTTGGTTACTAGAAAGTATAGGTACACCAACGGGGGAGTTCAATCCTAAATAGATCTATTCACAGCATTCGCGCTTACTCCGAAGAGTAATTAATGGTTCATGATAGTGGGGTCTTAATGGCAAAAGTAGGGACTTAAGCAATAATGCATCAGGATAGCATACAGTTGGAAAAACACTTGTATTCATGGTTTATAGTATTTATCCCCCTCGCGGGTTTATAAAACATTTAAAAGATTAAAATGTGAGGCTATGAACTCACCTTAACAAGGAAATCTGATTGATTGCAAAAGTATATCAATTGAAAGTAACGGCCTTGTTACGCAACCTAGGTAATATGTCAAGTCTTAGTTTGATTGTTTTATCTTTCAAAACTTCATGAAGTTTAACATTTGATTTATTAATTTATAGAAATATTGTATCACAGTTCGGGCCATCATAATTCAGAGGTCATGTAGTAAACGTTTGAGGAGTCAGGACACTTTAAATCATAAATCCAGCAAACTCGTCAAAACGTATACCCAAATGAAACCCCTCACATGAAACTCCCTAGTAATGTGATACGTTATAGTTTTAAGTTTTCTTCAAAAGCTAGTTGATGATAAATTACGTTAATTATATAACGTAATTGTTTTATAATGCGTCGATCGATGATTAATAACGATAAATGTGTTGGGTTTTATTAAAATCAAGTTTCATAATATTTATATCTATTGTTATAATTAATATAAAAATATTATATTTTTTATTTTTAAGAATACAAAAATGGCTATATATACCCTTGGTTTATAAACTTTTACAAGTTTAGTCCTTTATATATAAAGTATATATAATTTAAACCTTTAACTTTAAAACTTGGCAAAATAGCCCCTCATAGTTATAACTTTAGAATAATGAGATTTTCATCCCCTTTAGTTATAAATTTCAGAAAGTTACGATATATACCCCTATGCATGAAAACATTTGCAAATCAAGTCCAAAATCCATAATTTTGATATTTTTGAAATCCAAAAGAGTTTTGCAGGTTATGGCTTATTAAAATAAGCTAAAATAAGATGTTTTAACATAACAAAAGTTTAGAAAATGGATTCGTTAGCTAGAAAATCAAAATGGGTCGTTTTTAAGGTTTTAACAAAAAACGCATGGGTTTGTGATTCAAAGGATCAAACAAGATTTTATATATGATCTTATAAGTCTTATGAGAGTTTCAAAATAGATTATAAGCTTATTGAATAAGATTTTGAGCTTACTTGAGCTAAAATTGGTCGAATAAGAGGTTTTTTGTTTCGTACGCCTAGTAACGACTTCAAGGCCTTCTTCCTTCTTTCTTTTTGGCTTCAAACTGATGTTGGGACTTCTCTTGTTCTTCCTTGATCTTGTTAGAACTCCATTTGAGTGTGAGATAAATATTTGAGGTGTGTTTGAAAGAGTTGCGGGTCTCGGCTATATATAGGGTACAAAAACCCTTGGAGGCTAAGTTTCTTGGAGTAGTGGCCAAGGTGTGGGTAGAGTGGTGACTTAGGTAAGCTATAGGGTGAGTAAGGTGAGCTAGGAGTGTAGCTTTGAGTGGTGGAAGGTGTATAAGGGTACGAATAGACATGGGATAACAAGGAGGTGACAAGACTAACTTGGTGACTAAGGGTGGTGATCGAGGTGCTTGAGAGGCTACTTAGTGACATGGTGGTGCTAGGGAGCTTGCTTGGTTTAAAAATGAGTTTAAAAGAGAATTAGGGGTGTCAGGTTAGGTTTTTTTTATTACAGTTTAGGGTTTTTAGGTTTTTAGATCGAGTTAGGTTTAGGATTAAGCATAGTTTAGGTTTTGGGATTAAGGTTTAATGTTAGGATTAGGGTTTATGATTAAGGTTTAGGGTTTAGGATCAAGGTTTAGGGTTTAGTTTTAGGTTTAAAATGAAATTAGGGTTTTATGGTTTCGTTTAGGGTTTAGGGTTTTAGATTAGGGTTTTAGGACAATTTAGGGTTTAGGTTTAGGGTTTAAAAGTTGTACATTGAGTGTTGTACCTTGTACTAAAGAGGTGGTATGAAATCTAGAATGAAAACGGTGGTGAAATGAGCTTATTTGAATTCATGCTTCATTGATTTGTACATTGAGCTCAAATGAGTTGTACCATGGTTTAGGAGGGAAAATGTAATTCAAATATTATGTATTGATCACTTGTACACTTGCTTGAAGGCTTGTACATTCATTTTATATGTATACATTACATATAATTAGCGTTTTGATATAAACGTTTAACGTTTAAAGCCTGTTTTGATATAACGTTGTTAAATGGATAATGTTTTTTGTAAAAATGATTTTAGGGCATAGACTTGACATATTAGGATGTTTACATAATATAAACATAGATATAGATGGCACAGGTAGGTTGCATGAGCTCGTTTACTTTAGTTATGTAAACTATGTTACATAATGGAATAAAGCGAAAAATTTCTCTATAAAAAGGTGGTATATACATATATGGATAGATAGTACATTGCATCTAATTTAATAGATGGATATTACCATGATGAAAATACTGAGTTGTTATAATAGTAAATGACAAAATCATCGTTTCCTTCTAGTAATGCTAAGATTGGAGCTTTACAAAGTTTTTGTTTTAGCACTTGGAAAGCTGACTCTTGGTCTACTCCCCATATATACTTCTTGTTTTTCTGGGTTAATTCAGTCAAAGGATTTGCAATCTTTGAAAAATCTTCAATGACTCTTCGATAGTAGCCGACAAGTCCTAAGAATTGACGTATTTCTATGGGTGTGGTAGGAGGTGCCTAATTCTTAACTACTTCAATCTTGGCGGGGCCAACGTGAATTCCTTGACTAACAATTACGTGCATAAGAAATTGCACGATACTGATCCAGAAATCACATTTGGAGAACTTGGCATATAATTTCTCGTTTTTGAGTAATTCCAAGATTATTCTCAGATGATCTGCGTGTTCTTCTTCGTTACAAGAGTAGATAGGAATATCATCGATGAATACTATTACGAATTTATCCAAGTATGGTTTACACACACGGTTCATGAGATCCATGAATACAGCAGGTGCGTTAGTTAAAACAAATGGCATTACTTGAAATTCATAGTGTCCGTATCTTGTTCTGAAAGAAGTTTTGGGAATATCTTCATCCCTTACCCTCAGTTGATGATAGCCTGATCTCAAGTCAATCTTCGAGTAAATGCTTGAACCTTGAAGTTGGTCGAATAAGTCATCGATCCTTGGTAATGGGTATAGATTCTATTCGCTGAGTTTATTCAGCTATCAGTAATCGATACACATTCTGAAAGATCCGTCTTTCTTTTTAACAAATAAGATAGGAGCTCCCCAGGGTGAAGTACATGGTCGGATAAAACCTCGATCTGCTAACTCTTGAAGTTGGTTAGATAGTTCCTTCATTTCTGAAGGAGCTAATCTATAAGGTGCTCGGGCTACAAGTGCCACTCCTAGAATTAAATCGATTTGGAATTCTACATGGCAAACGGGAGGAAGGCCAGGTAGATCTTCAAGAAAAACTTCTAGGAATTCTCTGACTACTGGGATATCTTCTAGTCTTTTCTCGTCTGACTCCTTTTCCATTACTTGGATTATGAAAACTTGACAACCTTGGGATATATATCTTTTGGTTTTTATACAGGATTACTTTGGCCACCTCGAATGATTAAAGTTTCACCGTTGATAGGAATGTGGACGACTTTCTCGTCATAGAGAATTTTGGCATGATACTTGGACAACCAGTCCATACTTATGACAACGTCAAAACTAGCGAGTTTAATCGGCATAAGATCAATTTCAAAAGGTTGATTTAACAAAATCAGGGCGCCACCCTGGATAATGGTGTTTGTGCTTACTAGGTTTCCGTCAGCCATTCTGATATCGTAAAAGGTATCTATTGTAATGGGTGGGATATTTAGCATAGAGGCAAGAGATATGGATATGAAGCTTTTATCGGCTCCAGAATCAAATAATACTCTAGCTAGATGTTGGTTTAGAAGGAACATACCCGTGACTACGTTCGGGTCTTGGTGAGCATTCCTATCCCTCAACATGTAGGCTCTTCCCTGGGCATTGTTGTTGGTGGTCTTTCGGCACTGATTTGCATAATGCCCTTTCTCTCCACAGGCATGACAAGTAACTGTCACTGGTAGCAGATTACTTCCAGTGGCTGGCCCTTTGTTTCTGCAGTTCTTGGTCAGATGGCCCACCTTGTTGCAAGTATTACACTTAACAGTGCAAGGTCCTGTGTGATGCAGAGTGCATTTCTTACACAAGGGACGGTTTCCAATATACCCATTGTTTTCAGTTGGAGTGACAGCATAAGACCTGAAGGTTTCCTGTCTTCTGTTCTGTTGTGGTTGGTGATTATTGTAGCGGTTGTTGGTGTTGGTGTTACGGTAGTTGTTGTTGTTGAAAGTTCTTCTGTCGTCAAACTTTCGTTTGTGATCACTTGATACTTGCACCGGAGTGTGCTTTGTTACCTGATCCATTAGCCTCTGGGCTATGTTAATGGCTTCCTCTAAAGTTTGAGGTTTAGAGGCGGTAACATTTCCTTTAATACTTCTGGGTAATCCTTCGATGAAAGCTTCCATGAGTTTCTCAGTGTTTGGTACCATGTTTGGGCATAAGACTGCTAATTCCTGGAATCTTCTAATGTAAGTTTTAAGATCATTTCCTTTTACAATCAGATTGTAAAATTCATCTTCTATTTTTCTGACTTCAGTTTGAGGACAATACTTATTTGATAAGAGCCTTTTCAATTCAGTCCAAGTGATCTTATTGGCTTGATCTATTCCAATAGGTTGTGCGTATGCATTCCACCAGGACAAGGCGTCATCAGTCAGGGTACCAATAGCAAATGTCACTTTGTTTTCCTCGGCACATTTGCTATGAGAAAATATTGATTCGGTCCGTTCAAACCAGCGAATGAGGCCAACTGCTCCTTCTGTACCATTGAAGTTGAAAGGTTGACAGCTTATGAACTCTTTATAGTTTCCCGTTTTTGCTACAAGAGTTCAAGTTGGTCTGGTGTTCCTATTGGGATTGCTAGTACTGGCTATTGTTGCAGCTTGTGCTTCTAGAGCTGCGGCAACACTGTTAGCAATTAGTTTCTTGATGGCAACCTGAGTCATGGCTGGTGCTTCAGATGTTGACGTCCTTTTAGGAGGCATTCTATCAACATAAGACAACACTTAATAAGAGTGATATCCCAAGTCTTAAAATGCTTAAAGTTCAAAAATAAACATTGTCATAATAGTGATATTGAAATCATAGATGCTTATTTGATATGAATTCTAACAAGCATCTAACTTATTAGTTCATTTTCTAGAAGTCACGGTATGATTCATAATGATGAAGACGAAGATAACGATATATGAGAATTTATAAGATATAGGATGAATAAGTTGGTATTTAGGAAACAACAAGATATAACGGGATCACCATTGTATTATATCATGAACAACTTGCCTTTGTACTATACATAGTCAAAATTTGACAAGTGTTGTTATTTATACCACACATCCCGTGGCTAGGTTCTAACAAAATCTATAACTAGTATTTAATTTAGTAGTCCGATGGTCCTTCCTAGCTGTCCTTGTGTTCATAGATTGCATCCAGAAGATTTTTCTTATCTGCTTGGTGATGAACCTGGATATCTTTGATGATTTGTTCTAGATTAGCAATCCTGAAGCGAGCCAGAGAAATCTTGTTGTTATTTCCCATTTGCTTTCTTTGAAGTCTAGTAATTTGAGTACGAGCCTCTTGGAGTTCAGTTTCCAGATTGTCAAAATCTTGTTGTATGATTACCCGACCTTTTCCGAGACCTTCTATTTTGTCTTCCATGTGCTCAATGCGGTCGAGAGAGAGCTCATCTAGATGATTTAAAATTTCCTCAATTTGCTCCTCGTGACGTTCCACACTCGTCTTACGAGAGCTTTCTTCTATCTCAAAAGCATGAGGTAAGGCAGAAGTGGAGGAGGATGATCGGTCACGGTCTCGTTTCTTAATTGGCAATAATTCCTCAGAAAGAAAGAATTCTTGAGGATTAAACATTGAAGATAGCATTAGAGATGGAGGTACAATAGTTGGTGGTGGAATAGGTGATTCTTTAGCATAAAATGCTTGCATGACCTTCACATAGGGGTCATCATGAAAAAGTGAAAGAGTTGGTGAAGCTATTGGAACTAAACCAAATGAGTTATTTGAAGAGCTAGAATAAGTATTTCCCGGTGAAGCTGGGAAATAGTTCGGGGAAGCCGGGATATAGTCCGGAAAGTTAGAGGAAAAGGCATCCTCAATATTGGAAGTAGGATGGTTGAGAGAAGACATCACTTTGTTAACAACCCAGCGGTAAATAACATAAGTTATTTATATAATAATATAATAGTTATGTATCTTTACATACTATTCCAGAAATGTAGTGGCACGATGGACTTTCTTGGATAGAAAAAGAAAAGTAGTTATAGTTAAGGTTTCAACCTTGTTCTCTATAACCGTGGCTCTTAATACCAATCTGTAACACCCCCATTTTGACAAATATAGCAACGAAAGCTAATCTGGGGTATTACTTCATAGTACAACAGACATAATCATAGAAAATGACTCATAAAGAGACGTTTTGGAAAATTTAGTTATCATTCAATTATTCATCAGAGTTTTACAAAAAGAGAGGTCCTAAAATACATTGAAAACATAAAGTTGAATGATAACGAGTTTGGACATCCTCAAGTCCAATGCCACTCCGTGCCATGAATTGCTCAATTACGTGAGATAAACATGCTAAAAGGGTCAACACAACGGTTGAGTGAAATTCACAGGTTTGTAAACAATATGGTTGAATACAAGTCAAAGTAATTGTAATAATTGCAACGAATACAATTATCATGGAAAACAGTATTATTGCCCACAATAGCTCATGTAACCAAACATTAACATGGAAATCAACTTACTGACATTAGTGAGGAACAAATGTCCTCGTGGAAAGGTAACTTGCCAAAGTTACCCATTATTCTCAAATATAGTATGCTTGGTTACCTCATGTACAAGTAAACAAATGGGATTCGTCAATCTAATAAGATCAATCCCCAATATTTACCTACACAGATATCGCAAGTGACTAATGGTTCATGAATAAGAAATATGGCAGTGAGCAAACTTAGGCAATCAGAAGCATATTAGTTGAGAAAACAACTTTGTATTCATTGTTAATAGCATGTATCCCCCGCTCGCGAGTTTATAAAATATTCAAAAGATTTAAAATGCGAGGCTATGAACTCACCTTAACAGGGTTAATCTTGATTGATGGCAAAAGTATATCAGTTGAAAGTAACGGCCTTGTCACGCAACCTGGGTAATATGTCAAGTCTTAGTTTGATTATTTATCTTTTAAAACTTCCTAAAGTTTAACATTTGATCAATTAAATTTATTGAAAGATTTTATATCCACTGTATGGGCCATCATAAATCAGGAGTCATGTAGTAACGTTGAGGAGCCAGGACCTTGTAGAATCGTAAATCCAGCAAACTCGTCAAAATGTATACCTAAATGAAAACCCTCACATGAAGCTCCTTAGTAACGTTATAGTTTTAAGTTTCCTTCAAAGCTAGTCGATGATAAATTACGTTGAATATATAACGTAATTGATTTATAATGCGTCGATCGATGCCGGGTTTTAATAAAATTGAGTTTTATAATATTAATATATATTTTATAATTTATATAAAAATATTATATTTTATAATTTTAAGTTTGCAAAAATGGCAATCATATAACCCTTGATTATAAACTTTTACAAATTTAGTCCTGTATATATAAAGTATATATAATTTAAACCTTTAACTTTAGAAATTGACAAAATAGCCCCTCATAGTTATAACTTTGAATAATGACATTTTTCTGCCTCCTATTAGTTTATAAATTTCCATAAATACGATTATACCTCCTAATGCATGAAAACATTTGCAAATCAAGTCCAAAATCCATAATTTTGATATTTTTGAAATCCAAAAGAGTTTTGCAGCATATGGCTTATTAGAATAAGCTAAAATAATTAGAGTTTACGAGCTTATAGCTTATGGAAATTGCTTGTGAACTAGAAAATCGAAAACGGGTACGTTTGGTTTAGAAAAACAAAAAACGCATGAGTTTGTGATTCAAGGGATCAAACAAGAGTTTATATAGGATCTAACAAAGCTTATGAAAGATTTAAAATAGAATATAAGCTTAGAGAATGAGTAGAACAACTTACAAAGCTTCAAATGGATCGAAAGAGGGTTTTGGATTCGAACGCCTAGAAAATAACTTCAATGACTTCTTTTTCTTGATTCTTAGCTTTAATTCTGAACTTAGGGACTTCACTTGATCTTCCTTAGCTTTGTTTAGAACTCCATTATTGTATATGATGAATTTTGAGGTGTGTTTGAATGGTTTGTATGTTTCGGCTTATATAGGGTTGAAATACCCTTGGTGGCCAAGTTTTCTTGGTGTGGTGGCCAAGGGTAATAGAGTAGTAACTAAGAGAGGTAGAGTGGTGAGTAAGGTGAGCTAGGAACTAGCTATGAAGAGGTGTGAGGGTGTGGAGAAGGGTGCGGCTACCAAGGGGTGACAAGGAGGTGTTTGTTTACTTGGTGATCAAGTGTGGTAATGGAGGTGCTTGTAAAGTGGTAGGGTGTCTGCTAGTGATGTGGTGGTGATGTAATAGTGGTGCTTAAGGTACTAGCTTAGTTGTAAATGGGTTAAAAATGAAAGAAAAATGGTGTCAGGTTGGTTTAGGGTTTCGGGTTAGGGTTTTTGATTTTTAAAACGTATATTAGGGTTTAGGATTAGGGTAATTAGGGTTTAAATATTATGCATTGAGTGTTGTACTTTGTGCTAATGAGCTTGTACGAAAACTAGAATGAAAATGGTTGTAAAATGAGCTTATTTGAATTCGTGCTTCTTTGATTTGTACTTTGAGCTTAAACGACTTATACATTGTTTTGGAGGGAAAAGTTTTTCAAATGTGGTGTTATGATACTGGTACACATTTTTGAAGGATTATACATTCATTTTATATGTATACATCACATATAATTAGGGTTTTGATATAAATGTTTAACGAATAAAGTTCATTTTGATATAACATTGTAAATGGTATGTTAAATGGATAACGTATTTGGTAAAAATGATATTAGGGCATAGACTTGACATATTAGGATGTTTACATGATATAAACATAGATATAGTTGGCATAGGTAGGTTGCGTGAGCTCGTTTACTTTAGTTATGTAAACCACGTTACATAATGGAATAAAGCAAAAAATTTCCCTATAAAAAGGTGGAATATATAGATGTTACATTGCATCTAATTTAATAGATGGATATTACATTGCGTCTAATTTAATAGATGGATATTACATTGATGAAAATTGTAGGTTGTTATATTTGTTTGAATGTGTGTAACAGTACCATTGTTTGCCATCTTTAGGTAGTGACAATACAATGGTAATTGCACAAAAGAGTTCTCCTGTGAACCATTCAAAATTTCCAATGCAACATTTTTCCCAGACCACTGTCCGTCGTTGTACGTTTTGTCTATTTTCACTGTCCAGCCTAAAAAATCATTTATGTATGTAAACTTCCGAATAAAACCTTTTATTGTCTTCTCATATTTTCACAATCATGTGACAAATAACTTTTTAAAGCATTTCGATGGTTTGGATAAAGTTTTGAGTTAAGAGCATGTGTGTGAATGTTGTAAATGCTTGTTGCTTAGAAAACTTTTGTATTTTTTTTGTCTACCCATTATATATCATCCATTTGGCATTTGGTTGGGCACATCTATCACTATCTTTCGTAATCATGATTTTTAATACAAAAAATTCATATCCTTCAATTACAGCTTTTTTTGCAATGACAAACATACATACAGCCTTATTATCGAATTTATCACCAACATTGATTGGTAGTGCAATGTTGTGTGCATGACTTTTTGTTTCCCTTATCACAACAGGTGGTGCACGAGGTGGACTAGGCATGTATTTAAAATGGAGTTTATGTCAAATTATTTGGATAATACAAAGGAAATTCAGATGAATCAGTTGACTTAGACTTAGAAGAAGTATTACCTGTGATGATGTGATGATATCTTAGGCACTAAGTGTATGAACTTAAGATGTCATTGATGATGATTTTAGGCCATCATAATCAATTAAGTCGAGGTGCTCTTCGTTGTTCGGGAACATAATTTGTATGTCAAAATTTATCATGCAAGTGTTGGTGTTGGAGAACTGTTGCTCTGCAATAATTTATTAGTTGCCGTAGTTGTTAATTTCTTTTGGTCACAAGTAATACTACAGAGTAGATTGTAGTCAAACCAAATGAACTTTAAACTTTTTGTGTTGGGGAAGAGCAAATAGGAAGAACTATTTTTGTTTATAGAATAGGATTGAAATAAAGCAAAAAATCCAAATAGGATATACAAAATCAGCTTGGAAGATATTTAATTTAATATAAATATTTCTTTAACACATTAATACCACAACTACTATATATTGAGTACAATTCGCATAAGAATTAAAATATAAGTCGCTTAAAAAGTACAAGTTCATTAATAGTTGTATTCAATTTTATATAATACTTACATATTAAGTTTAACACATTAATACGACAACTACTACATATTGAGTACAATTCGCATAAGAATTTAATTATAAGTTGCATAAAAAGTACATGTCCATCCATAGTTGTATTAAATTTTCCACATTAATACCATAACTACTAACTTTAACAAATAAAATAACATACCATCTTTATGAAAGTACGTTTCGCATAAGAAGTACCCATGCCCTTATAAATGTTAGTCACCCTTTACAACATTAATCCAACCCAAAGTCAAGAAAAAAAGGCAGTTGATCATCAAGATGGATAAGGAAAAAGGTAAGTATTTTTTTCCTTAATGGTTCTAAACCAATTATTACACTTAATGCTTAACATTAATTATTTAAGTATATGATTATTAACAGAAGCTACTCTGCTTAAGTTGGAGTCATCAAAAGAATCAAATGTTTGCAACGCTGGGCCACAGCCAGTTTTGCTTCATATGAATGAATATTCTAGTTTTGTTGAATTTCTAGGCTGCCACAGATGATGAAACATCAGACAATGAAACAACTATCAACAAAGGAAATAACATACTTCAAGCAATCACAACAGTTGTCTGTGGTCTAGCACATCTAAAGATGTAGGATGAGTTTGGAAAAAATAAGGCCTACAAGAAAGCTGGGAATTATATAGACCAAGAAAAGGGAAAAATAGATGTTTGAAGTATTGTTTAATTACTTGTTTGTGTTATGGTTTAACTTCCTATTTTTCGTTTATTTAATGAGTGTACTTGCTACTTGTTTCTTTTGGTTGGATTTGTATTATGTCCTAATTTACTTCCATCTATCTTTCTACACTACATCCATGGAGAAACAGTATTTGGGTTGAAAAAATGGCATTCAAAACAGTATTTTATAAAAAGTACAATTCGCATACCAAGTACACCTACATACATTGTTTGCATTCAATTTTATACACTACCTACTTATTAAATTTACCTTTAAATACCATAAGGAATACTTGTTCTCATATTAATTCTAAACTACTAGTCATATAGTAAGAAAGATGTCAGACAACATACCCTTTTGATTTACAAATCGATATCATGCAAAGACTTCCCGTAAAGTCTTTAATTCAGTTTCGTACTGTTTCCAAAGAATGGAAGTCTTGCATAGACTTGATCAACTTTCAGAAAACGTACGGTGTTCGAAGCAGAAATGATTGTTTTATCATCTTAAGGTATAATAAGGCTCTACCTAGTTACATGTTAGCCCTTGATAATATGCTAACTTACTCCTAAATAGTAACAGTGGTCAATAACTCTCATTTGTTGCCAGTTGGAAGTTGTCACGGGATATGGTGTTTTTTCATATGGTAATTGACCATTCATTTCAAGTCCACCACATAGATGATGTATTTAGAGACGGTCGAACAGTCCCAATGTGGATTTCAAATATTGGAAACTATCTGATATTAAGTGGGAGCAGGGATGAAATTGATTAATGGCTTTTCTGTGGTTGGTCTTTATTTGGTAATGCAAGGACTATAACATCATTTAACCTACTTTTCACATTTAGCACCCCTAACGCCGTTAGGTTACTTGGTTTTACTAACGATGAAATACCGTTACTAATAGTTGAAGTTCCAAGACCAAACCAAGCTGCCAATTATGTACAAGTTTACAATACATCTACACATTTATTTCAGAACCTAGGTATCAAAGGAGTTGCTGGTTCCTTTTTCATTGGACCCTACAAAGAATCATGAATTCTTCTACCTTACCCAGATCGTGAAGTGTATTTTATGTTCTTATCATAGCTTTTGTTAGGAGAAATTACTAGTTATCTTCTACATAATCGTACAACTGCTGAGGAGGAAACAAGGGTCAATTCGCTACCTCAAGCTGACCCACTGAACAACAATGGTCTGTACATTTTCCGTATGACCAATGAATCGGATAACCGTATCACTACAGCTTTTAAAGCAGCTACGGAAGAAGTCTTAACATCCTATCTTGATTTAGTATTTTATTACTGTTGTAATGTTTTAACTTTAATGTAAGTTGTTTTAATTTAGTGTATTTATGATATAAGAACTACTGTATCATTATCAATTCTACAACCACTTAAACATAAGTACAAGTTGACTAAAAAAGCAATAAATACAAACACCTAACACATGTCAAGACATATATATATATTAATAATATAAAAAATATATATAAACACCTAACACATGCCAAGACATATATATACATGTAAAGCACCTAACAAATTGTAACAACTTACAATCCATTAACTAATTCTAACACAATCATAATGTCTTATTTACGCAGATCCTATCATCGTCATTACCCAAACATTGCTAATGTTACCCATTGTGAATGCAAACCTGCTCTTCCAATGAATGTACAAGTGTCATGGACCAGAATTAATCTAGGAAGAAGGTTTAAGTGTTGCCCAAAATATGTAAGTATATGCTTTTAAACAATTTAACATATTCAGTAGTAACTATTTAGTATAACTACCTACAAATTCTAATTCATGTTTTGTTTAGGACATTAAACAACAATGCGGTGTTTTTGGTTTTCTGGATTACGAACTGCCGTCAGACTACTACAAGGAGTTGCTATACAATGAGCATTGGGAGAATCAAAGTTTGAAGCACATGTTAAGGAACATGGGATAATTTCCAGATTCAAACAATAAAACAATCTGTTTCAAAAAAGTTAAGCTAGTTATGATTACTTTGTTTTTAATATTTGTTTACTATTGTGCAACTTGTATGCTGAATTAAACAAGGTTTACGTAATTTCAAATAAGATTGACAAACAATATTTAACAAGTGCCCTATATATGGTCCTTGTAAAAAAAGGTCAAAATATTACATAGTCTTGTTGGTCAAATCATACAAACAAGTTAACCATCCTAAAAATTACTTGTTCTTAAACATGACATTTAACAGCCTACTCAATATGATCATCGTGGTGGTAGTAACTAACCTTATGTTTCCAGTAATAGCCAAGCATACGTTCACGATAAGCGAGGGCAGTTTGAAGAGGGTCACCGAAAACCAAAGGCAGCCCTTGTGCCAACCTAAATAACAAAATACATACCTATACGCCACAGTCTCCATAGACATTAGCTTGAAAAGGGACTTTCTCTGAAAACTGAAATTTGATTATGTATACACTAACATCCAAGCCTTTACTCTTTAAAATACCTGAACGGTGTAAGTATAACGGTAGTGGTTCAGTCATAGTTGCCCTCATCTTTATCCACTAGGCGCTGTTCTCTTGGATGGGCAATTTCTTGTTTCTCTTACGCGGGGTCATGAAATCATAAACAGTATTCACACCCGTCCGGAGTTCAAGTTCCCCAAGAGCCCAATGGGTTTTTGGATTATTAAGCTGGATATAAACCTACACAATGTTTTTCAATATACAATATTAATTATAGACAAAAAAAAGATGACAGTTGCTTATTAAAACTTACAAACCTTTTCTACATCCGACCACGTAACAGGGTATCTTTTGTTACTTGCATAAAAGAGTGGCATTTGACCAGAAAGTATGGACGGACAAAATGAGGCCCAACGATGGCCCAATCTGCCTTTGCTGGTCTAAATCACCACAACAAATCAATCCAAACATTCAAGTGTTGATATATATTGAACAGAATAACAAAATTAGATAACTAATTATTAAACAAAATGAAAAGTATATAAACCATCAATATAAATCAAATAACCTACATCATCTAGCATCCACCCTGATTTGTTTTCGTCCAAACCCAATAAAGTTAACCAGAAATGCTCATCAACAACAATGCCGTAATTTACCCACGGAAACTTATACAATTGCTTTGGTCGTACACCATTCCTTAAAAAGGATTTCATAAACGTCAGAACTGTAACCTTCCTAGGGTTGCTTTTACAATGTCTTCGAAGGACCTGAAAGTAAAAGTCTTTAAAAGGTGGAAGTGTCTGTTGAGAACAATCAACCTCAAACGGCGGCGTAACTGAAAATTCAATAGGACTTAAGTTGTTAAACCTCTTTCGCTTCTTCTTCACTTGTGGAGTTGTTGGTCTTTGCTGCATATACGAATATCTTTTAAAAATACCGGGTTTCTTAATCCTCCTAATATTTTCATAAACTTCAGCCAAAACAGGTTTACCATTGCCTTTAACAACATTAACCTTTGATGCCTTGATCATTTGTAACTGAAACATGTTAAATTCATATACGCACACTTCACACACTATACTTAAATTAATCTAACCACAAAAGTTCAATAATTGTAAACTTACAAATTTGTTTTCATACTTTGTTACATCTGCAATGAGCTTATCAAGATTCATATTTCCATCATGTGACATACGTATACATAAAAAGTTTAATTCTTCATATACACCTAATTACACATAATCCATAAAGAAAAAATCAAGTAATTATTTTACCATTAACAATGTATCAAAATCACTATTCTTATTAGCTAATTGTTTATCTTGACCCCTAGAACCCATCTTTTCAGTATGCTATACACAAAGGGCAAACAAAGTAGAAGCTATAAATACACCTTTAATGAAACCATTTACAAAGTACAAAAAGAAAAATAATATCACCTCAGAACATTTGGCAGTCTCTTTCTAAGGTTCATCATACAAACTAATTGTCAATTCGCCGTTATGAGAATCTTCTTCAATACCAATTTCCATATTATCTAAACAATACTGTGATGGGTTGTCCTCATTATCCATGAAGTCGTCACTTGTGTCATTGGTATCCTACAACAAAATTATTGTCAGTAATTTAATAGAATTACATAAACGTTTTAAATTAGTAAATAACATAACTTACTTTAGTTGGTTCAACACATTTGTGGGCTTTCGGACTATCAAAAATAGGCAAAGGAGGACTAACAAAAGCACATGCATTAAATAAATGTTCTATTGACGATGGTTGTGTATATGTAAAGGAACATTGCTTTTGCTCTGAATTTTCTTTTTCGACAACAAGGCAATCCACCAAGTTCATATCACAAATATCAACAGCAACACCAAATACTCCAACATCTTTCTGAACTAACGGGCGTTCAACCAAGTTCGTCTCGCAGTTAACAACTTCAGATTCTGCTACTTTAGCATGCTTGTGTACATCATAAAAAAATGTTGATGTTAATGTATCTATGACCTTTGACTTTAATTGATCAACCATTCCCTTCATCTCCAGTCGAAACTCAATAAGCTATTTACAAAGTACATCAACTGTATCAAGTATTTTAGGTTCTAGTATAGCTTTATCAGAAAAACCCACATTTCCTAAGACATGTGTAGCTTGAACAGGGGTTGAGTAGCTTGGTTTTTTACTTTGTTCCACCAATGTAGAATCCTCTTCTACATCATTAACATAATCAACATCCTTACACTCACATCTTTGAAAATCTATACTTTTCGGTTTAACAGATTGAATAAAAGGTGCATCCTCTCCCTTAAAGTAATACTGACTAAGGACCAACCAATCTGCCTTTAGCTCTCCACTAGTTAGAATTAGGACTACATTTGGAATAGAATCCTAAATAAAATAAACAATCAAAACAATATCATTACATTGATTGTTATATTAGTGATTGTAAAATGTTATTAAGTGATACAGCAGCAAACAAATACCTGACCAAACAAATGGTTGTTTTTTAAAAACGGTTAAAGTTGGACTAAGCTAGGCCACGAGGAATGACATCCGGTTGTTTGACCCACCATAATGTGCTTTTAGGATAACTTTCCAAAATCTAAATCTACAAAAAAATAAAATGCCGATTACAACTTAATTATTGTTTTACTAAATAATAACATAAATGTAAAAAAATACCTTTAGAGCCCAAACAAAACCATTCAGATTATATGTCATCATCTTCTTTGTGTCTTTCTTTTCAAGATGAATTTTAACAACATTCAAGGTCCTTTTATAAAAGAAATGCCACATGTACTCTCCCTATGGAAATGAATTCCAAGCAAAAAAATCATCTGCTAAGCTTAATATATGGAGAGGAACATTTAAAAATCTTTCCAACCCATAAACACTATCTCTAAGACAAACAAAAGACTAACCCTTACTGCATCTTCATCATCCAATGCACACCACTGTTTGTCATTATCAATAATTTGCCCAAGCTCTTTCACCTTTACATGCTTTCGTTGTTTTTTTCTTTATCCCAAAAACAAACGATCAACGAAACCGATCTTATCACTAACATATTCAGATAGCTCACCACATCTAAACCCAGTCACTAAACAAAACTCCTCACGACCAAAGTGAAGATAATGATTAGAAATTTTAAAAAGAATAGGAGGGCTATCTGCACTCAACTCTTTAACATGAACCTGATGTTGAAGAACATAATTTAACATATGATTGTCGTTTGAAAAGTCTTTCAGATCCAACCATGGCCCAAAAACACTATCCCTAAACATCAAATAACGATTTGGGAAAGGTTTCAACTTACTTTTAAGTTTTTGAAGATAATTCAGCTTTGACCTAACACTAATCTTCGCTTCGAAAATCTGATGTGAATCATCCATGACTTGTGTCGTTAGAATTATTTGTGGTTGAATCGATCTTGGTTGAATTACATTTTCGGTTTATGGTTTCTGGGGATTTTAGGGTTAGTGTTTCGTTTTAGGGGAGAGGAGCACAACGGTGTGTGTGTTTTTTGGTAAAGTAAAACAGTTAAAAAAATTAAATACTTTTTATATAAACTAAAAAAGTTGATTTTCAAAAAAGTAAAAAAAGTTTAAAAATGAAACTATTATTTTAATTACTAAGTCGTATAACAGTGATACAAGTTGCAAAGAAATTTATATTTACTATTTTCCAAATTTTAAATAAAAATATTATAAAAGTACAAGTCGCATAAAAATAAAAGTCCAAGTCGCATAAAAAGATACCTTACACATTGTACTTATTACTTACACATATGTACTTTCAAATAGTTTTCAAATAGTAGAATTATTAATTTTTTAATCAAGTTGAATAAGTTGCATGAGTCGAATAAGTCGCATGAGGGCAGTTGGGAAATCGATTTCCAATTTGTCTAAATTGAACATCAACACATGGGAGATGGGGCACAAAAATAATAAGTTTGCAATTAAAATACAGGATCCCCGTTTACCGTCATGTAAACATGGATGCCTTCTTAACCAGGGGCTAAAATTTAATAAATTATCTGAAAATGGGTTTTGATCGTCTTTTAGAAAAGGGGGCTGCATATACCAAATTAGAATATCAAATACTTCATCAACTAACGATTAATATTTACAAAATCCAAACTGTTTCATGCCACCCAACATCTCTTTACTGTGTTGCCTTTGTTAAACCAACAAATCATATGATTACTTTATTTTCACAAGACCGACTATGCACATTTCCCCGGACGTAACGGAATTTTTATTTTATTTTATTTTTTTTTTTTTTATTTTTTTTTTTATTTTATTTTTTTCATTTTATTTCCAATTTGTCTAAATTGAACATCAACACATGGGGGATGGGGCACAAAAATAATAAGCCCAAGGCCTAATGGTAAGACATCTAACCTCCTCATAAGAGGTCTATGGTTCAAATCTCACTAGGTACATTATGTCGTGGTACGAAAAGGTTCAGAAACGGTTACTATGATTAGGGGTGTGCACGGTTCGGTTTGGGTCGGTTTTTGGCTAAAACCGAAACCAAACCGAAGTATTCGGTTTTTATAAAACCAAAAACCGAAAACCCCGCTTGGTATTTTGGCGGTTCAGGTTTTTTTTGGTTTTTTTTGCTTTTCGGTTTCTCGGTGTTTTTTTCGGTTTCAAACCGTTTTAAATTTGGTTTTTTGCTAGATTCTAAATAATAAAACTTGTTTTACACCGTAGAAAATTGGTAATTTTTATTTTTACATTTTGGTCAATATGAGACCTAATTAAATTTTACTACAAAATTTACACTTATACACATATGAAATGAGAAGAACACTACACATGCATGTGAAAATACAGCATAATATGATCATTGTCATGTAAACGACATATTATCAAAGTAAACACACAAACGCACAACGATAACCATATATAAAAAACATTAAATCTAAATTATTAATAATAATTTCACCATAAAAAAAATATATATTTAAAATTTGTACACACACAATCATTAATATTATATAATATAAATTATATATTATAATAAAACCCGATTTGGTTCGTTACGGTTCTAGTTTTTTATGGTTTTCGGTTTTTGAACAAAAACCGAAACCGACACCGAATATCATTTTGGTATTTTGAAAAATTAAAACCGAAACTATCGATTTCTATTTTTTCGTCGGGTTTTCGGGTCGGTTTTTTTTCGGTTTTCCCGGTTTTTTTCGGTCTTCTTCTTGCAACACCACCCAAACTATGATAACTCAATAAGGTCGTGTACATCTATGTCAAAAACTCAACCTCCTGATCAGTTACATGAGCCGAAAAACCTCAAATGTTTATCGGCTTTATATTAAAAAGTTGACAACCCGTTATTTAATTTTTATCTTTTCAAAAACTTATAAGGGTTTAAACAAGAAATGGTATAAACAAAGCACCGAATAATTTAAAACAGATATCGTACCTTAAAGTTTCTTTGCAAATAAAAGGAGATTCGCGAGGTTAGTTCTGTTACCCCAAAATCTAAGTTAGGGTTTTTCGCTATTAATTAATTGTTAATTTGGGTGACTTTTAAGAAATTTTTTATATGTAGGCAATTATATATTTTTAATGTAATGATTTAGGTCCCTAAACTTCAAAAGATTGTTATTTTTTAAGTTATTAGCAGGTTACTAACACCTAGAAACTAGGCTTTTGAAAGTGTTGTAATAAGCATACCAGCATACCACCTAAGTAGAAAAATAGTTAAAACAAATACATCTTTAGATATGTAGGTATTCGACCACCTACAACCCTGGTTACTAGATGCGGAACCTAGATCTCGAAGAAGAACACACACAGCAACAAAGATGACTCGACAGAAAAAGAAAAGAAAGAAAAGTAAACACACAAGGTAATATCCCTAATCGACGTTTTGATTAGTATTGAAAGAATGAACGTACCAAATCCCCTCCCCCTCACCTCCTTTTATAGAGATGAGGGAGAAGGTATAAACCGACTCCAACAAGGAATCCTAAGTCGGCTGTGATTACAAGGAAAAGTAAACGTTTCCTAATTCTAATACTTGGCTAATATAAGTTTAACTTAACACGTAGACCCCTAGACTTATTCGTAAACTAATATGATGACTAAACATAACAATTTCCACCTTAGGCTTCATATTAGCCTACACCAACCTTCAACAACTCCAAGCAGTGTTGTAACTTCAGTCCAGGTACCACCTTCGTCAAGGCATCCGTAGCATTGTGTTTAATACCCACCTTCAGAACTTTAACCGTCTTTGCTTCCAAGACCTATCTGATAAAGTGATAACGCACATTGATGTGCTTAGTCCTCTCATGAAAAACATGATTCCACGATAAGTGAATCGCGCCTTGATTATCACAATTAACTGCCACAGTGTTAAGCTATACGCCCAACTCTACCAAGAGTCCCCTTAGCCAAATAGCTTCCTTCACAGCCTCTGTAAGGGCCATATACTCTGCCTCTGTAGTTGAAAGAGTCACCACGTGTTGTAGCGTTGCCTTCCAGCTTACAATACATCCATGTACTAAAAATGCGTAACCAGTGATAAACCTACCTTTATCCGGATCCTTAGCGTAGTCTGAATCAACAAAACCTGTTACGTCCACATGGTTGCCATGATTTGTACCATACACCAATCCTACGTTCGCAGTGCCCCGCAAATATTTTAAAATCCACTTCACTGCTTCCCAATGATTTTTACCCATATTTGCCAAATATCTGCTAACTACACTTACCGCATATGCTATGTCTGGCCTCGTACACACCATCAAGTAAATTAATCTCCCAATCGCATTTTCATATGACACCTTACCCATCCTTTCAACATCACAATCCCTAACCGGACAATCCTTCAACGACAGCTTAAAGTGCCCACCCAATGGCATCTTAACCGATTTTCCATTGTCTATTCTAAAATTATTCAAAATCTTAGAAACATACCCAGATTGTGACACCCTCATAATCTTGCGACTCTGATCCCTGACGATCTCCATACCAAGAATCTTCTTTGCTTCCTCGAGCTCTTTCGTGTTGAACTCCTTTTTAAGCAAAGACTTGGTAGACCCAATCTCAGCCTTGCTCTTACAAGCAATCAGTATATCATCTACATATAACAATAGATAGATATACTCACCTGGTGCATAACTCCTATAATATACGCAGCTGTCGTAACTGCTACGCTTAAACCCATTGCTCAGCATGTACTCATCGAACCTCTTATACCATTGCCTAGGTGACTGCTTCAAACCATAAAGGGATTTCTTTAACAAACATACCTTGTTACCTTGTTCATATCCCTGTGGCTGCTTCATGTAGATCACTTCTTCAAGATTTCCATGTAAAAATGACATCTTTACATCAAGCTGCTCCAGCTCATAATCTTTACACGTAGTCAATGCAAGTATAACCCGAATAGATGTGTGTCAAACTACCAGAGAAAATACTTCATTGTAATCAATACTTTCCCTCTGTGTGAATCCACGAGCCACCAACCTTGCCTTGTACCTAGGATTTTGAACACCTTCAATCCCTTCCTTTATCTTGAACAACCATTTGCAGCTCACCAGCTTTTACCCAGCTGGATGATCTACTAATTCCCAGGTCTTGTTCTTCCTAAGAGAATCCATCTCTTCTTTAATAGAAGCTTTCCACTTAGAACTATCTTCATAAGCAACTGCCTCTTGGTATGTCAACGATTCATGATTATCTTTTTCCTCTGTTGCAACAAACGCGTAAGCAGCCAAATTACTCTCATCTTGAAACCTTAAATGTTTCATTCTTGTCCTTGGCTCTCTATCTCGAACCAACTGATAATCTGTGAGACCTGGTAGCTGATCGGTTTCTTGATCCCCTGCATCTTCATCGTCGCCATCTTCCTAATTTGTCTGATCTTCCTCAGATATATGATTATTTAACCTCTGCAGTTCCACCTCAACCTGTAATTCCTCAACGGACTTATCACCTGCACCAGAATCCTTCAATGTGTCTCTGTACATGACACTTTGATTGAAGACTACGTTCCTGCTAGTGACTATTTTAGGTGATTCATCATCACGCCTATATAGTCTGTACCCCTTCACACCCTCGGGATACCCTAAAAGAACGCATTTTATCGCTCTCGACTCGAGCTTACCTTGTTTATCGTGTGGATATGCGACACAGCCAAAAATCCTCAACATCTCATAATCACTTGGATGTCCCGACCACATCTCCATAGGTGTCTTTTTCTCAATTGCTGTCGATGACCTATTGATAAGATATGCGGCCGTACATGTCGCTTCTGCCCAGAAGTTCTTGGGTAATCCAGACTGAATTAATAAACAGCGTACCTTATCCATGAAAGTTTTGTTCATACTTTCTGCTACCCTATTCTATTGCGGCATCCTGAGAACTGTCAAATGTCTAGCAATCCCACTCTCAATACATAGCTGCTCAAACTCCCGGTTACAGAACTCAAGACCATTATATGTCCTCAACTTCTTAACCGTCCTCCCAGTCTGATTCTCTACTAACTGCTTCCACTCTTTGAACTTTCCAAATGCTTTGTGTTTAAACCTAAGAATATAAACCCATACCCTCCTGGAATAATCATCAACAATAGATAAGAAATACCTCTTACCTCCTAATGATTCCACCTGAGACGGACCCCATAAGTCTGAATGAACATAGTCTATCACTCCCTGAGTAGTGTGCCTTCCTACACCGAATCTGACTCGATGTGACTTTCCCAGAACACAATTCTCACAAAAATCGAGCTTACATAGACTTTTCTTGCCAAACAGCCCCTGCTTTTCCAACACCTCTAGTCTCGCCTCGCTGATATGTCCATATGTCCCAGTCTTTTATGCCAAACCTGCGCAAGACTGTCTTTTTCATCAACACTAGCATTAAGCTCACCCGCCACTGCATGGCCATCCAAAGAGTATACGCAATTTGTCCTTCGTGTTCCAGATAAAACAACCCTGGAACCATTAATCACCTTGACTTTGCCCGACTGCATTTTTATGGTATATCCCTCTTTTTCAAGAGTTCCCAGCGATATCAAGTTTCTTTTCAATTCAGAAATATACCTGACATTGTTTAACACAAAACTTGACCCATCTCTTAGTTGTACCCTTACCTTGCCAATACCTCTGATCTTACAATCCCTGTTGTTACCCAACCATACACTGCCCCCATCGCATTCTAAAAAATCAAACAATATATCTAACCTGGGTGTCATGTGGTATGAACATCCTGAATCTATGATTAGATCTAGCAGAGCCTCTGCACTCATCACCGTCATCACCTCAGAATCATCATAAATCAAACCACTGGAGCTTGGCTGATCATCTTTCTTGATGTAACTTGTTGACTTCTTGCGATTGTTCTTCGGACAGTTCCTCTTCAAGTGATCCTCAGATTGGCAAATGTAGCACTTGAGTCTTCTACCTCGAGACTTCGATCTTGACTTTCCCCCTGACTGACGTGAGTCCTTACGATCAGTTCTTCCCCTCAGGTATAACCCTTCACCATCATACCCCTTCGCCTTAGACCTTTCTTTAATTTCCTTTGAATTTAGTGTGGCCATCACATCCTCCAAAGTCAAAGCTTCATGTCCATAAAGCAAGGTATCCACAAAGTGTTCATATGATGCTGGTAAAGAAGTGAGTAATAATAAAGCAAGATCTTCATCCTCGAATTTTACCTTAATATTTGCTAAATCAAGAACGATTTTGTTGAACTCATCTATATGCTCGGAAATCTTTCGTCCAGCCGGCATGTAGAATGTATACAACTTCTTCTTCAGATACAACTTGTTGGCCAAGGACTTTGTCATGTACAAAGTCTTGAGCTTGGTCCAAACCCCCGCTGCAGTCGTCTCCTCGGTAACCTCTCTCAGAACCTTGTTACCTAAACATAAAATCACGGCACTATGAGCTTTCTTGTTCAGGTCAGCTTTCGCTTAAGCATCCATATCCGCGGGTAAAACCTCCAGAGCTGTTTCACATCCATGTTGGATTAATAAAGCGCGCATCTTGATCCGCCATAACCCGAAATCACCAGTTCCATCAAATTTCTCTATGTCAAACTTGGCTCCCATCATTCTTTATCCCTTCGTTGATTTGCTAAACCTTGTGATAAACCCTCACAGTCACAAAACAACAAAGTCCCTTGTGCAACACCCTTTAAATTAATAACGTGTCAAATGTTTAAATACTAACTTTTATTTAAATATTAACTTTTCCAATCAAAACAATTTAAACAAAAGTCAAACTATGACTTCACGTGATTGCTTTTTCAAAAAGATACCAACCACTGTTGTGTTATCTTTTTCTTACACGTGAATATCTTGTTCTTTTTTCTTCTTTTTCTTTTGAATATAACAAAGACCAAAAAAAGAAAAACAACACAACTAGAGCCTTTTGTCTTCTCCAATAAACCGAAAACTCGTCGATCTTCTATGACCCAAAAAACAACAAACCCTTAAGCCTCCTACACCTTGTCATAAACCCAGAAAATCAAAGACCCAAGAACCCTTTACTGTTGAAACCATGCACCCTTGTTGTTCAAGATCTAAACAACAAGAAACCCTTTGTTGTCGATTACCTAGTAGCTCAAGCAGAAAAACATTCTGATCCTTCCAGAAAAACAAACAACAGAGACCCTTCAAAATCGATCCTAAATAACCAGAGAACCTCACGAACCGAGCTCTTGATACCACTTGTAGGTATTCGACCACCTACAATCCTGGTTACTAGATGCGAAACCTAGATCTCGAAGAAGAACACACACAGCAACAAAGATAACTCGACAGAAAAAGAAAAGAACAAGGAGAACAAGCACAAGGTAATATCCCTAATCGATGTTTAGATTAGTAATTGAAAGAATGCGTACCAAATCCCCTCCCCCCTCACCTCCTTTTATAGAGATAAGGGGGGATGTATAAACCAACTCCAACAAGGAATCCTAAGTCGGCTGTGATTACAAGGAAAAGTAAATATTTCCTAATTCTAATACTTGGCTAATATAAGTTTAACTTAACACATAGACCCCTAGACTTATTCGTAAACTAATATGATGACTAAACATAACAAGATAAAACCACCTAAGCTGTTGTGGTTGTAATAGTGGATGTCGTTGTTGTTGGAGGGGTGCCTACAATACAATTTAGACACAAGAATATAGCAGTCAGAAATATAGATATAAATCAAGCCCATGTGAACATATAGTTAGAAATATAGCAAACACATGTGAACATCTAATGGAAATAAACACACAAATTGGAAAGCCTAGGTGGTTATGCCTTATATGACACCACAGATATAAATCTACAAATTTCTAACAAAACTAGGCATTTGGTACAATATCTAAACAGTACAACACGATACCAGCTTATTTAACTTTTCAAAAGCTGATAAGCTCAAGTTTTTGTGCTAATAATGTTATGAACTTATAAGCCACAAGTTAAATAATAAAACCACAATATTTGTAAAAGTAACACGCACAAAAAATTCACGCGAAGTAGAAGGGTGTTTGGAATAGCTAATTTTATACGCTTATCAGCTTAAGGTGAGCTTATTGGCTTTTCGATTTCTCAATAAACCAATAAGCCCATATAGTAACCTAAACCCAAACACCCCCTTAAACATTTTACATACATTTATTAATCGATATTAGAGCAATTTAGGAAAAATAAAAAAGCCTAAATACTACACAAAAAGTATAAGTCAAAAATCAGAGCAAAGCCATAAGCCGGCTATATAAGCCAAAACAAACACCTCTTATCATATTTGGAGAAAGAAATTAAGGATAACAACACCCTCCTATTTGGAGAAAAAAATTAAGTCTACAAAAAAAAATAAGTCAACCTATGTTATTTTTAATCATTAACAGTCTAATTATGAATTAAGCTAAAAAATTTCTTACTAAAAACTGAAACACGGTCAAATACACTGAATATGAACAAAAACACAGTCAAGTACATTTTGAATAGAGTTGATCATTTGCGTATGCATTCACCAAAAGGTTGACAAAAAGAGTACTATAAGTTGCAAAACTGATCGATTCTGGGAGTCAAATATCGTATTTCCCATTTCTTTTTCCAGCTACCAATTTCAGTAACTAGTAGTGTTTTCCATTCACATTTTTGCACAAATACTAGAAATTAAAAGAATAACATAAGCTATGATGAAATATGTCAAATTTCAATTCAGAAAAAGCCAATCTTTTCTGTTTGACATCAGATTGAAAAGCTTTCAGGGGACATTATATTATTATGCATATAACAGCGTACCTTAAGCTCCTTGAATTTCTCAACAAGCTCTTGTTTTCGGATTTCAGCTACAAAAAGCCAAAGAAAAGAGTTGATTAAGATGTTCATCAATGTGCTCATGAATTGATAAACATAAAACAAAGTTCAAAGTTTAAAGTTTAACAAAGTTTAAACTTTATGCTTTGTTGATGATGATTTCAATTGCTTATCCTGGAACAAAGTTTAACAAAGTTCAAAGTTTATTGCAATGGACACAAGGTTATGCTAATGCTATGAAAAATAAGATAAGAATGTGAAAACATGAGTTGTCTATTCATCAACCTCCTTATTAAATTCTAATTACTATCCTCATCAGAATGTTATATAAGAACCAATATATTCTACTACCCTAAAATCGATTCCTCGCATGCACTCAAGATTAGAATCATAGCCCACCAAATGAAGCTTGTTAGAAACCCATAATCACTTCACTTCATAACTTGTATGAATTAATGATAAGAAAAATAAGATGAGATAAAATGAAGAACTTTAGAGAGAGAAACTAGAGAGAAAAAGTAGGGAGAAAAATGGAATTGGTTGATTTATTTGCAAAGTTACAAATGAGACCAACAACCCTCTCTCTACAAATGGAGAGGGGATTAAATACCCAATGTGGGCCGGCCTATAGAAGGCTTAATGGGTCATGGGTTTGGCTTGGGTTGGGATCGAGTTTACTTGGGCTTTTGCCTGATACACGTGACCTATTAGATTACATTAAATGAGCCCAATACCCATTCTAGCCTATTACAACATTTAATATATAAATGACCGAGACCTAATATTCCTAATGAACGAACTTCTCGTTCGACTCAATATTTTTGAGGCTAACAATCTCCCCCGAAGTGAGTTCATTGTGACACTCCTTCATGAGATCCATGAGATTGCTTTTGTCGTTAAGCTCTTGTCTTTGTCTTGGTCTTTATCTTGTTGTAGGCTTGTTCCTTCATGCTTTGTGATCTTTGATCTTGAGCCTTTGTTATTGTCTTTCGACTTCGTCTTTAGTTTTGAGATCTTTAAATCTTTTCCTTGTTTGTCTTGATCGTCTTTGCCACCTTGCGATCTTGTGTCTTGACCAACATGCTCATACTTTGCATCATCTTGAAAGCTTGCTAACAATCTCCCTTGATAGACTTGATATCTTGAAGGAAGATCTTGTATATCAGAGTGTGCGGAAGTCTTTGTCTTTTAATTCTTGAGCTTTCTTGATTCTTGAATCTCGATGCTTATAGTATGTCTTTGTAGTTTGAGCATGAGCATGTGGTAATACATCCGACTTCAGCTGAAATAAGGCATCTCTATCTCCATCTTTATATGAATCTTGAAATAAAACAGTCAACAATAAATCGTGTGGACGAATATGGTTTTGTCATTCGTCCGGATTTGGTTAGACTAACCTCCGGTTCTGTAAGACCATTTTACAGTATAAATATTGTACCTGTGATCAGGTAGATTCAAAGAATCTCCTTGACAGGGTTTCTAGCTCAAAGCGTAGGATCTTCTAACACATATGTATTAGGTTTACCATGCTTGCTAGTTCTTATTACCGGAATGTCTCAAAGCAGACAACATGGTAAGAGTTAATCAGATAGTTGCTATCTTTCTGATTAAATCGTCAATTCATTTACTGGAACAAGTTTGATTCACTCAGAATCGCACCATCATTTCTTTCTAGTTGACACAAGTTTGATTCATAAAGAATCTCGCAAGTCACCTACCAAGAGCTTGTTTGATGTTAGCTTAAATAGGATTTCCATCTTCACGGTGAATACTTAAGTATCACTCGGATGTTCTGGCAAAATCACAAGGATAATGTGTAGGACTTTTGTTAACAGCTTGTGAACTTATTTGTGTTCAACAAGTCTTTGTAATGGTATGTGTCCTAATGAGATTTATTTTATTGATCTCTTGGCTCTAGACTCGATTAGTGCATTTTGGTTTTAGTAATTGGAGGCTGGAGTAGACTGCCACCTATTCAATATCAACAATCTCAGAGTAAGATGTCAATAGATAACATGTGTATCTCCGTGACAAATGAGACAAGTTTCTTTTAAGAGAAAAATGAATGGCTGGGGAGGTTTGTGCATTGCATCACTGGGTCTATGATGTCAACTTCAATATCAAAATTCATCTTTGTGAAAACCAATAGATTATGTATTAACCCGGTTTCTACCTTGGTGTAGGGAGGGCTTCTTTGTTTTCACCCTTTATCCATACATTTCTTTTTCATTCTTCAACCCTTTTAATGCTTACCAAGACGTCATTACTAACACCTTGTTGTGATTGTTCCAGTGTTAGCTCAATCTTAGTCAGCATTCTTCCTTTATACACATTCATCTCCAATCCTGCCTAAGGACTGCTATTTCTAATTATAGGATGTCATTGGGTAGATCCCTCCAGTTCTGGTTGGATCATAAGACTAATGCCTAACCTAACCACGTTATGACTTCAGAATCGTCGTGAATTAAGATGTTGTTGGGTATAAGATCGTAACCATAAAACCTTTTCCGAAGAGTATCAAGCACTTTGAGTCGATTAGATCACTTATTATTTTCAAGATCACATTTTAAATACATTTCTTCCCTTATTTTAAATACCAATTCACATAGTTTTTGAAATACTTTGTGATTAAAATTTGTCATGAAAATTATGTGGGGAAAACTTTTATTCTTAGCATAAATTATATGGAACATTAACTTG
>BQNB010056878.1:9543-31523 GCA_026074375.1 Tanacetum coccineum
GATCCTGAAACCTTCCAAGTTTCTAAAGTAAGCAACCTCTACGTGTATCAATACTACACGTTAACCAATACCACCCGAATGCTAGTTCCATGAACCAACGCTCAAGAATACTACAAGTAGTCGAACTCAAACTTCTTTCCCCAAGGGAGTGTTTACTTTCTTCGACTACGAGGAGAAGAGGAGAAGAAAGGATAATCAAATAAGGCTTAGGGACCCTCTATTTATATCCCAAAAGGTGCTCCCAAATTTACCTCTAACTCCAATTTTAGTGATTCTTTCGAGCACGTCTTCGTAATTAAAAGTTTTATCTAACTAATGTATTTTTCAAAAATGTATCTGAGATGAATAGTGATTTTTATTGTTCATAGTTTATAAAATTATTTTTATAAACTTTAATTATCGCAAACATGAGAAATTCGTAACTCCTTCGTTATTGATCGAAAAATTATGATTCTTAATGTTTTGGAATCCTAAAAATAAGTACTTTCTGAGAAAAATATCCAATCATTTATATCAGAGATGAATTGTAATAAGTTTTTACAAAATTTCTTTTATAAAAGCGTTTATTATCGTATAACTTGCAAATGGCGTATCTCCTTCGTTATAAATTGGTTTTTTAAGTTCTCTACATGCTTACGATCCTTGTAACATGTAGTATTTTATAAAAATATAAAATAAATACATTATTTTTTGAATTTGATCAGACCCTTGAAGATTTTTACATAAAATGTGTTTAAACTTGTTTTTATAGGGTTTTAGCTTAGTACACTTGAAATACCTTAAAAATCAAAAACTATGAATGTATTTGAGTGTGTGGTTTGATCCGTAGGTTTTGAGGGAGAGGGAGAGAGTATTTGTTAGTTTTTGATAAGTAAAATGAGAAATAAAAGTTTACTTGTGAATAGAATCCTTTATATAGCAAAAATATCTAGAAAACCATTTGCAAAAACCATGGTATTTGGCTTGAATGACTAGCTTGTAAGATGGTTAGTGAAATGTGTAAGGAAGTTAATGACAGGTGTAAGAAAGTTGCTAGGAGGTTGCTTGTTTGAGTTTATAACACATGTGTGCTTTCTAGATGGAAATTAGATATCATATTTGTGTTTTCCTAGCCTATGGATCTGGCCATATATGTATATGTATAAGGAATTGTGTAATTTTTGAGTATTGGGTATAATTGTGGGTATTTGGTTGAGTATAAATAGGTATTGGTGCTTCCGGGTATGCCTAAATGTATTTTATTGCGAAACGTAAATGTTTTACGTAGCCAATAAAAATAAAATTTAATAATTTAATAATTATCCTCCAAATAATTACATAACACTTGCTTGACGTAAACTTTTAATTGTTTAATGTTCGTTTACGTTGAATGTTGATTTTTAGTTTACGCGATTTAGCTAAACACTAGAAATTTAAAGTGAACACGTAAAAGTTTAAAATAAATAATTAGATGTTCATTGATGTAAAAAGGTGTGAAAATTTGAGTTGTTATATTTTTTATCGGTTGAGGCTTTGCATATTTGTGGTTGTGTTTGTTTGTTTGCTTTTATATATGTTTAGAATGTATATATAACTTGCAAATGTTTTTATAAAACTAAAAATAAAACACAAACCAATTTTAGAAACTAAATCTTTAATTTAGTTTTAAGTTTAAATATGATTTGAAACTAAACACTTGTTTTTATATAAATAACACTAAATAAATGTTATGATTGTTATTTAATTTATGTATTGTTCAAACTAATATTTATTCCACTTAGATTATATATTAGTCATGAGACGTAGGTGAAGTGTAACCCAAAGTGATTATTCTTTATTTGTGAGACCTAGATATATTCTCGCATGTTCTCGCATTGGATGACTTAATCGAGTTAAGCAGGTGAGACCTTGGCTCGAGGCAAGGATGGGACTAAACATGCCAGCCTGACATTGTTTCTCCGGTTACAAATGTCATGGGTCCCATATGGTCTAATAATTGCACAAGTTTTGCAATTGGTGAACGTCACCTACCTATTGAATCTATCATTGCTAGCAGATCAACTGATGTGATGGTAGAACCTCAATAAGGATCTTAGCCTTTCCGTAAAATTAATTGTTTTATTTAAACTTGGGTAGTTAATTTTAAAAGGATTAATTATCGAAAATACTAATATGAACTTTGTAATTTCTATTAATGACATTTATGCAACACAAACCGTAAACAAAAGTTTGTTTCCTTTCCTTGTTAGAGGAAGCCAAACTAACTCTTCTTTCCTTGTAAGAAAAGACCTATTCCTATCCTTTCTACTTGTATGAGAAAGATATAATAGGAATACTTGAATTTTCCAATCCTAATCAATCTCAAAGCATACTTACTTGAGAAATCGTTTTGCTTAAGTACGGTTGCACATCTTATTTGGATGACTAGAGAACATGTATTCTATAGCCACCAAAATGATACATCTTGAAGCGTCAAGACATGGTATGAGTTTTAATAATTAGAAATGGAAATCTTAATAAATCGCGAAAGAGAAAAGGAAATTAATAGCATGTTTTCTAGTAGTTTTCCTTAACTCGATATTTTTTCTTTAATTCTACACACCCTTAAGGTAATGTAGAAGGAGGAATTGCATGCAAAACTTTCAAGTTAAAGAATAGCATTGATGGCTAGTCCATCAAATATATATATAGTAGAACTTGATGCACTTCCTTGAATATCTAAGTACATGTTTACTAGTCCGTGAGGCTCACATTAGTGATAATGTGCAGATATTCAAAGAGTAGAAAAGTAAATAAATTGCTACTTGCACTTCATTGGTATAGACACACATTTAATGTTGTCTTATCCAGTGGGAGCAATGCATTTTACTACTGATATAGACGCACATGTAATGTTGTCTAAATTCAGTGGGAGCTATGAGCTTATCACTTTGTAAGTGACCCATTTTATTTCTAGCTTGTCTTGAAATAATACATTACTTTTCACATATGAAGCATCATAGTTTTATAAGAATCATTGCATATTATTCTATTAGATAACTTGTCGCTTTTCTGATGTCGCTGCCTAAAACGTTATCTATACAATATTTATGCACGATTGCTTATTAAACAATAAAGTTCTATATATACTTGTAATGCAAACGTGATTTTAGTTTTGACTTAAATCATATCATATCTGTGACATTGTCATATTATTCATACAAACATACGGAAGCATGGTGGACTCATAACCCACTAGTCTCAGGATCGTAACCTGACTCATAATATGCTCACTTGTTTGTATAAATGCTTGATGTTGTGTCATGCACAAGTGGGAGAAATCTTAATTGTGTGCAAGGTACAACACATAACAATATGACTAATGGTTTTTCTTAACCGCATGGTAAGAAATCTAATATTCTACTAGGACTTATACACCTCGATGTATGTCGCCCTACTTAGAACTAGTGTCAAGAAATAATGAATACCTACTTCGTCATATTCACTAAAAGGTTTAGCCAATATGATTGTGTCCTCTTGTAAAGGCATCAATAAGAAGTATGTAATTAACTTGAAAAGACTGTTGAAACCAAGAGTCGGCGTTCAATAATACTTTATTTAATATGCTTGTGACTTCTTGTAAAGACATAAACATAAAGTCCTTGAACTGTTCTAAGACTTATAAAGTAAGCAATTGACTTGTCATGTCTCATTGTCACGACATGTATATGAAGTCACTGAAATGTTCAAAGACTTATAACGTAATGTTAGCGATTAACGTGTTATGTCTTCTAGTTAAGACATGTACATAAAGTCCTTGAACTTCTCTAAGACTTCTACGTTATAGCATGCAATTGGCTTGAAATTAATGTTAATGCCATTATGTTTGAACAAATTGGCAAGTATGTGAGCCAAAGGGCATTAGGTTATCTATGGAATTGTGATACTGTCTCATAATCCCATTACTCATAGAATACCACATCGCTATGGTATGTCTGATGTATAAAATCCAATTATGTTGATATTGTTTGATTTTTTATAACTTTAACTACCCTACCTCTAATCTTATCAAGGTTAACAAAAATTAAGTAAAGCAACGTGTTTACTCAATATGGTTCCAATCAAGAAGGTAACTAAGACACCATCAGGTTATGGAATGGGAAGACTCCCATTAAGTCTTAACTGAAGTTCTGAATTTGTTGAGATCACGTTAAGCGTGTTATTAGCAAATTAGAGTCAAGAACTATCAGCATACATTATACACCCCAAACGAGAACAATTTTATTATTCCTAAACTTGCTGCGTTTTTGGAGAAAGTCTCCTCTTACACGAAGCAAGTGGGAGCATCTGTTTTGGAGAAAGTTTCTTCTTACACAACCTTCTGAATGCACTAGCTAACGACATAATAAATGTTGAGATATAGTCCATGAAAGAAAATCATTTTAGGAATTTGATTAATCTTTCACCAATCGGTAAGACTAAGAGGCTATGTTGGTTCTTCTAGGAGAAGACTAATATGGACAAAGATGTACATACATTTAAAAGCAAGCCTTGTGGTAAGGGTTTTACTTATACTCAAGCGATTGATTGTGATTAAAGCTTCTTTCCCTTGCAAGCGTTAAATGAATAAAGATATTAATTACCTACTTGATTCCATGAATATGAAATATGGCAATTGGATGTCAAAACTCCTTCTTGAATGATTACTTTTGCGAGGACGTTATGTAATCAAAGGGGTTTATGAATCTAAGTTATCTTTAGAAAATGTGCAAGCTATAAAATCCAAGTGGATTAAAGCATGCATCTAGGTCCTGGAATCTTAAGTTTAAATCAACAATTTGATTTTGATTGAAACAAAGAGATCTCCTGAGTACACCTTAAAGCTAGGCGGTAAGCATTAGTTTTGACCTTTCTTATATCTTTATTTGATTCGCTCAACTTATTGGGATATATGTCCAACAATGCTAGACTTTTTATCCTTAGTTTGGATAATATTTCTATCGGATAAATATAAGAATATCAAATACATGTTAACCTTGGAGCAATCGTTTATAAGATAAACAATAACGCGATTAACAAGTCTAACATAATATGACACATCATTGAGCAAGACTCAAAGTTCTATCTCACCTGATGAGTTGAACACATGCATGCGAAAACGTTTTACTTTAGCTAAAGGTTTTTATTATGCATGGTCATGATAATGTATTAGATCTAGTGTAAAACCTTGCATGAATGTAAGATGAACCTACAACCATCAGTAACTAAGTTGAAAGTCATTAGACTTCTATTGACAAGAACATGTCTAACATGGCCTGCAATATGGAACTAAAGACATGTTCATCGTTTATAGATTTTATTAAGGAGATTAGGGTGAGGTTTAGACCACGAATGCTTATTTGAGATTGAGATGATTTCAATCCTTAGTCTTAGCAGGATCTTTCCATTTCATAACGATAATACTTGTTGACTTAGACATGTTTATTGGGAAAGCATTGTTGCATTATTCATTCAAGAATAAGAATACTTTACAGTTTGGGTAGGCTGTTATAGATAGATGGTTTCTCATATAGGGGGTTTTGGCTTGCTTCAACAACCTATGTAATTTGTTATCGGCGATGCTAGTATTTTTTGTATTAGCACTTGAACGCACACTATACAAAAATGACAATCATCGTTTTATTACAAAACATTCACTGTCTTGTGAGTTTTGAAACATGTATTCTTCATATGTTCATCAGATGACAACTTAGTTTGGTATCTTTTACAAAGTCAATGTTTGTCCAAACATGTTCATACATGCTCTAGGAACATTGACACTTTGACCTGCTTGTAGTCTTCATGTATATATATTTTTAGTATGTAGATATATGGATCATTAAGCAGTGGTTATTAAAAAAAAAATGAATTGATATACCTGTATGATCGTATTCATTTATACAATACTATGTTCTATATTAGCTGGTTTAAATCATGAATAATTTATTTATTCTAAATTGGCCCCATGAATCAGTTAACGATATAAGGTGATCATTAAATTAAGGCCAAATGTGAGTGTTTGGGTCATATTCTACTACAATATTAATATTAATGGATGATACCGCCCAAATCTTTTTGTTGTTCATTCAGATGAACATTTTGATCTGACCCAACCCTACGAGTATTACTACTAGATCGCATCAATACGTGAATCTCGTAAGGGTTAAGTCTTCCATCCTATAGACTTGAGATGCAAGTAGGTTTTTGTGCTCTGTTGTGGAATGTCATTCTTAATTGGTTCTAACGCTGATCCTGCTGAAGGCTCTTTAATGGCTATTTTCAGGTGGGATATGAAACAATATCGGACTCGTGAAGTCAAAAAATAGGACTTGTTTCTCCACATGTTATGGAGTAAGATATTACTGGGCCCCTGCGATTGTGTTATATCATGTTGGTGGTGGGTGGCCGACACCCAAATATTAATTATGAGGAGACGTGTGGTGGGGGGTTGAAGGGGCTTTGGGGTGTGCTAGGTGGGGGGGTCCCCTTACTATATTATATAACCCCCACCCCTAGTATAGTCATAGATAGAGATAGATCATATGTGAACTCGCAACCCATACCCCCACTGTCATACACAAACATTATAAATCACACATACCTCACTCATACAAGATAGTGAGTAGATGTGTCGCGCATGTACATCATCATACACTAACTCAACACAAATATACTCTAACACAACAAATACAACATTATTCACATCCTTCACTACAAACCAATACATCATCCACCAACCATTACTTCCCTCTCACTCCCTGTTGTGTCCACAAACGCTCACACTATATATATAACACTCGCATGTTATACAAAAAATATAAATATGTATACATCTATATCATGTGTGTAACACTCCATTCTCCTCAATTATGTACCACACTCTGTGTGTAACCACCTGTTGTGTGTGTAAAAACAACGGCACTCACGTCACCCTTCTCTCACACTCCCCTCATTTTATCTCAATTCCTAAAATTTAAAACTCTTTTCACTGACAACACTGTGTGTGGTTAGATATATAAATACATATCATATATAGAGCAAAAACACCCACAACCTACACAAACCATATATATATACTCCCAACAACTCAACTCCTCATCCTCTTTTCCTCACAACATTATTTAAAAAAATAACTCTCTCTCTCTCACACAATAATTCTAATCACTAACACTCTCTGTGATTAACCTAATTAGAGAGATATATAGAATATATATCACACTTAACACATTCATTTAGATATTATAAGAACATACTCTCAGATACAATACACTCTCTCACCACTCTCTCTCAATCACCTAAACTTTACCTTCTACTCTCAAACTATCATACACCTATTAAAACTCTTCTCTCACAGAAAAAATCAATTAATAATATCCTATATAATAGATATAAAATCAAAATAATAATAATCGGCTCAAAAAACCCACACTCACACAAAACTCAACAATTTTCTTAGTATGTACCTGCTATCTTCACCCCACAACAACCAATAAAATCACATTTTAATTCTATTATCAATATCATATCACTCATACCAATCAATACGACATATTCTTGATATACAAAGTATTTTCCTGTTTTCTGATAAAAATATATATATAATTAGATATGTGTCTGTAGATTTTCGCAAACATAAAAAATCAAAAATATCCAACATTAAACAAAACCACAAATCACATAATTCTTATATAAATATTCAATAATCCACTCTCTAATATCACTCACAAGTAACCATCCCATCATCACTTAAAAAAATTACAAAAAATTCTTCACAACCCCCCCCTCCAACCACGCTCTCATATACAGATATAACTCTATTTCTCAAAACACAAACACTCACACTCTCATAATCTCAAATAGATATACCTCTAGATAGATAAAAATTCCTATTCAACCAAACCACAAACACTTCACACCCAAAAACACACTCACATTTCTCACACACACTCCTAAAATCTCTTCCTCACATTATCTCACACTCCACAATAAAATTAAACAAACCCACACACAAATAGATAGATACTACCCAAACTCATTAACCAATATTTTAAACCCAGATCACTCTGTCCGACACTAACATAAAATACACCATCCTCACACTCACTTTTCAAATCCTCACAATAATACAATAATAATAGATAATATATATATATAGATAAAACACTCTTTTATTTGAGTGATTATGATAACAGAATATACCAAACAAAAAAACCATCCTCCCAAACACCTCTCTCTCTCTCACAACCGACCACACCCCCCCAACACATCACAATATAAATAAATCTCTCATTACAATATATAGATATAACTAATGTCATCCCTCATCAAACCCACACAATACACACTCAACAGATAACAGTGTGTGTTCGCTAAAACACATGATACATCATCTGATCAATTAATTCCAAAACATCAATAAATCATCTCTCGCCATGTGTAGAGACTTAACATTTAAAAATTACATTAAAAATCGAGATACTATACACTCAAAACTCACTCTCCATATCTCCCTAATATAAACACCTCACCCACACTGCTCACACACTACCAAAACAAATCAACCTCACACCACCCCACTCACTCCCACCTTATGCTGTCATATAATACAACCATAACCCCCCAAATAAACAAACTTTCAGACAAAACCATACGCTCCCAACAAAAACCCAACACCCACTCTCACACACACACACTCTCACATATATAAGAACAACACTATCACCCCCCCCACAAACAACACCTATTATCAACACCAAAAAACTAAAATATATCATACACACCCTACTAGCTAATCAACCAAATACTCGATCCTCAACACCTCAACTTCCCCAAAAAACACAAACTATCCAACACCAACTCTCAATCCTCATTCCCACCACATCCCCTCACACTCCCATCCACCACTCACGCATTGTCTACACAATATAGAGAGATCAGCAGCAGAAACATATCACCCAACTCTAAAATAAAAAAACACACCCCCCACCCGCCAAACCTATCACACCACATTTCTCAAAAAGAGAGAGATAACCCACACAACAACACCCACAACTCTCATATATAGAGATACACACATAATGTGACCCCCCCCAAAAACACACTCCAATCCCCACATAAAAAACTAACTCATACCAACCCCCCCCCAAACACCTCAACAAAACACTAAAACTACCCCCCCCCCCTAAAGACATACCCCCACCACCCCACAACCTACCCCTAACCACAAACAACACATCCCCCCACAAACAACCCTCACAAACAAACCCCCTCCCACCCCTCCCCCCCCCACCCCCCCAACAACATCCCCCCCACTACATATTAAATCTCTCTAATTATCACATAAATCACCTCACACCAACATCCAATCACACTACAAATCAGCTACAATCAACATCCAACATAATTCAATTACTTAATACATACCCCCCCCCCCCACCCCCACCCACTCACAGCACACTATCTAAACCCCCCACCCTTCCCATAATACAAACTATATATATATAAATAACAACTACAAACGTCTAAGATCTCTACTTATTCTACTCCCTGTGTGTATTTGTGTATGTATATAATCCAACACTCACTAACACTCCCAAAATCCTCCCTCACTCGAGAGAGAGAGAGAGAGAGAGAGATGAGAGATTATATAATTTAATTTAGATTTATATATAGCAATAAGGATAATAAATAACAGATATATTTATTTTAGTGAATAGATACGATGTGTGTATTAGGAAAAAGTGCGCGGTCCTTTTCTGAACTTTTATGATTTTTTTTTTCGAATTATTAACGTTACAAACCCCCCCCCACGCTCATTACCAACTACACAAGATTAGATAGAATCAGATAACTCTCGCTCTCCATGGCACAAGTACTGTCGTCGTCGCTCACACTCTCTCGACTAGCAGATTGGGTGTGTTTGGTTTGTTTTGAAATAAAGTGTTCTGTTTGTGAGATTTTGCAGAAAGTTCCGGGTTTACTAGGGTTATGTACGGCGATACTCCTACTGGGTTTTCCAGGCGAAAACTGGGCACAATAGGATGTGGGCGTACTTCCTGAAGGAAAAAAAGATTTTTGTGAGGTTAGTTTGCCAGAAAAACGAAGGCAAATTGAAAATTTTGTGAAACAAAAATAGCACCTAAAACAAGTAAACAAACTGATAAAACTTAAACAATTTCCCCTGGCAGGGGCGCAAAAAACTTAATGTGTATTTCCAAGCTTTAAAATTTACTAATATAGGAATACGTGTGTCTTTATGTAGAAAACTACAAACTCGGGAAGTATACCGTTCGTGTATAGTATAGCTTTAGGTTAAGGTCCATGGTCGTTCATGGGATTGAAAGTCTGTTCACAATTTGTAAATAGGTGCTAAGGTGAAGATGATTGTCACGTATCAAATTAACCAAGACGAGCATATATCGAATATTGTAAAGAAAGCGATAAAAAGATGATTCAAGCAAATGATTAAAGTATGTTTGTTTAGGCAATGATCACTAAGAAAATGAAGTGTGTGTTTGAGGATCGAGTTTATAAGGTTTAGAAATAAGTTTATCGCAAGTTTGTAAATCCCTTTCGGTCAATTCTATAAAAAACAAAACAGTACAAAGTAATGGATAGAATTATATAACTAGTGAAAGAGAGAAGAAATTGTGATGATCTTCTCAGCATACTACTACCTACCATATAGAGAGATAGGACAGGAGATAGACTCTACAGCTCGTGAGCGTACGTACTAGCTAGCAGCAAGAGAGAGCGACATAGAGTGAGAGAGCACTATCTATACTATGAACAAGATCCCAGAGATAGATCTAGTATAGAGATAATACATAAAAGATAAATATTCAGATCTACTCACTAGAGAATACTCTCTTATATCTCTTCCAAAAAACTATACTCACACTCCACACATATCTCCATATATATACTCAATCAATATATCAAATCTACTCTAAAGCCCTATACAAAAAAAAAAAAAATTCAATACACACACTAATATCTAAATAATCTCCGTATACATCTAACTCATATAATCATATTTAAACTAAAAAAAAAAAAAACAAAAATAAAAAAAAAAAAAATAAAAAAAAAATATAAACAATAAAAAAAGATAAAAAAGAATAAAAAAAAAAAAAAAAAAAAAAAAAAAAAAAAAAAAAAAAAAAATTAAAAAAAAAAAAAATTAAAAATATCCTTTCGGCCTTTAAATATAACTAGTGATTATTTTGATTAATAACAACAAATCCTTTCGGCCTTTATAAGTTATTATAATCAATATATATTTGATGATAAACATAAGGTGTATAAGTTATCCTTTCGGCCCTTTTATAGTAGAAATAATGTTTAACCATTTCAATAAACTCCATACAACACTCCATACATATGATCACAAAATGCCCAAACAAGCATAAGATTACTATTCCATAATCAAAGAAGTAATAAAACACATTATGAACTCAAAACATTCAATATATAATATATTCAAAGGATAAACAATATTATACCAAACTCAAGAGCAAATGATGGTGATTTCACAAGAATTTCTTAAGAACGCTTTATTATATTCAAAGCAAAACCCGGAAACTATGAACAATTCTGTCACAATGCTTCATAGATTTGAATTACCACTTCACTAACACTCCTTGGATGGAGTAAAATTGGAATATGGATGAACACTCAAGACTCATATGCGACATCTCACACCCCCCCAACGCTCTCTCACCGAGACCAGGCCTCCTCTAACTTTGATTTTCTTGTTATGATGATTCGTGTTGCCACTGGCGAGGTTTCGGGCATCACAAAGAGTTGTCAAGCCTTTATCCCAAAACCATACCTATTCTAAGTGTTACAACGAAGTGGGCATGATGTGTGTTGTCGGATGTTTGAATAATGGAGCCCCAAGGAGGGTATTCTTATAAGCTTTTACCCGGGGGCCACCTACGTATGCGCCACAATCCATTAGTTGTGACCGCTCGCACTCGCTTTCTTTTTCTTCTTTCGGGCCGCCTCTTCCGCTCTAATCGCATATACCCTTCCTCGCAATGCGCGCCAATGCCCCCCTTTAATTTTTCACAGCTCGTCAAACGTCCGAGCCACAGCTCTTCCTTCTACGCGCCCACACATCCATATCGCCCATTTCTACACCTACTTCCATCGCACCATTGCCGCTGCGCTTTCAAGGTCTCGCTCTGACTAACTGGAATAACCAACTTCGTGTGCGGCCGCTTGACTCCTACTGCAACCTGTCCCCCATAAATCATCGAGAGTCCAATCTGCCTCTTGCTACCTGCGTAGCCAGGCTTCACACTCGGAAACCGCTTATGTCCGCTGCTCACATGGCTGGTGTCGCACAACTTTTGATGTCGTTCTTGCTCCATCGCCTTAGACGCTCACGCCGTCTCATTCGTTCGTGCTGTACATACAGTCTCTACGTCATTCTCTTTTCGTCCCCCCGTCTACGATACCTCAGCAACACCCCCATCTAAATCACGCTCTCTAACGACTATGCGCAGGCTCCTTATCGGTACGCAAAATCTTCCACAGATATCATGATCAAAAAAATGCAAATACGCGCGGAAAACATGTATAATTTATGCATTTATCACGGGTTCTGATCAAAAAAGTGTGTTCACCAAGGTGGGCCCCCCCCACCCCCCCCCACACATTCAGCGGTCCTACCTTGGATGAGCTGAACCACGTAAGGGTTTGAATAAGATATGTTTATTCAACGGTGTTAGCTCATCGTGTAACTTTGTATAGGAGGCTGAAATTTAAAATCATTATCATATAAAACTAAAGATTATCATGCAGCGGAATCAAGCACCTATCAAACGGATCAATAGAGTCATATGATTACAATCAAGAGAAAAAACAGAAAGAAAAGTAATTACCTTGTAGCGTGATCGGTAGAGATCAACACGGGTGACCTTCACCACACGAAACACTAAATGAAACCAAGTGATCATGGAGATCCATCTATGATGTAATCACACTACCCGTCTTGTTTACCAAATCGATGCTAGTCTTAACCCCGTTACTTTGAATTCCCCCTTGAATAAACTAGATACAAATAGTCCCCGGATAGAAAACAAGAACATAAAAAAACCCTTACCAAAGAGTGTGTTTGTGCCGTGTTTAAATAAGAGAGGGGAGGGGAGTCTTTTGGTAAGTTGTTATCAAAATAAATTAGGAGTTAATACTCAATTAATAAGGATGTATATCCTAAAATATATTTGACCAAAAGATTTTATCGTATCCCTCTCTTTTCCTCCATATAGGCTGGCCACTATGAAGGCTCAAATGGGCTCCCATTTGATTTCCAAGTCCAATATAATAAGTACTTTACTTAGTTATTAGAAGCTCAATAGTGATCCCGAGTTACGTGGGTTATTTATGTACCGTAAATACAACAAACACGATATATAAAATGGTACCTCAGTATATATGTGTGTGACCCCATAGGCTTACATGTGTCTAGCCATATAATTAGTTATTATGGCATGAGCATACTCCAACAGCTCCCACTTGCGCACGTCATAATAATCAAGTAATTATACAAGCAAAGGTTAGCGTCTAGCAATATGCCAATGCCCCCAGAGACATATGAGGATAGTTTCTTAAACATCTCATTTAAATGGTTTAGATATCAATCATCCTTTGTTATAGATACTATGTTGAACATCTGACATGGATCATAAGTCATTCTTATGTTTAACAATTTTGTTTCTTGATATAAACATTGAACTAGATTACCAAATCAATCAAGTATCATCTTAATTATATTTGGGTGCGGCCACACATACATCTGTTCAAATCATCGAGGGGCCCAGTAATATCTTACTCCATAACATGTGGAGAAACAAATCCTATTTTGACTTCACGTGTCCGTTATGTGTTTCATATCCCTCCTGAAAATAGCCTTTATAGCAGCCTTCAACAGGTCAGCGTTGAACCATATTAAAGATTGACATTCCACACACACAAAACCTACTTGCATCTCAAGTCTGAGGATGAGAGACATAACCACTTGCGAGATTCACTATTGATGCCGATCTATGTAGTTAATACTCGTAGGTTGGGTCAGTCTAATGTTCATCTAATGAACAACATATGAGTTTGGCGGTATCATCCTTTAATATTCATATTGTATGAATATGACCAAAACACTCACATTTGCCTTAATTTAATGATGCTCCTATATATTTAACTGATAATGGACAATTTAGAATAAATAAATTATTCATGGATTTAAACATGCTAATATAGAACATAGTTGTATAAATGAAGACGATCATACCAGGTATATCAATTCATTGTTTAATACCACTGCTTAATGTTCCATTATCTAAATACTAAAAATAGATATACATGAGACTACTAGCAGGTCAAAGTTCAATGTTCCTAGCATGATGAACATGTTTGGTACAAGACATTGACTTTGTAAAAGTACCAACTAAGTTGTCATCTGAGTGAACTTTGAGAATACTTGTTTCAAAACTCACAAGCAGTGAAAGTTTTGAATAATACGATGATTGTCATTTTGTATATGTGAGTTAAGTGTAATGCAATAATACATAGTCTTCCATAACAAATTACATAGGTTTGTTTGAAGAAGCAAAACCACCCTATATATATGAGACAATCTTCTTAACAGCCTCCCAAACTGTAAAGTATTCTTATTCTTTAATGAATAGTGCAACAATGCTTTCAATAAACTATGTCTAGTCAACAGTATTATCGTTATAATGGAATCCTGCTATGACTAGGATTGAGAATCATCTCAATCAAAATAAGCATTAGTGTATAACCTCAACACTAATCTCCTTAATTAAAATCTATAAACGATGAACATGTCTTTAGTCCTTTGCAGGCCTTTTAGAATGTTCTTTCAATAGTAGTCTAATGACTTTCACTTAGTTACTATGGTTGTAGGTTCATCTTACATTCATGCAAGTGTTACAATTAGTCTAATACATATCATGACATGCATAATAAAACCTTTAGCTGAAGTAAACGTTTTCATGCATGTGTTCAACTCATCAGGTGAGATAGAACTTTGAGTCTTGCTCAATGTTGTGTCTATGTATTAGTTCAGATCTTGTTAATCGCGTATGTTTATTCTTAGTAAAAGTATCTCCTAGGTTACATGTTTTATTTCTTATATTTATCGATAGAAATATTATTCCAAACTAAGGATTAAAATCTAGCTTAGGTGAAATATTATTTCCAATATGTTGACAACATATAAGATATAAGAAAGACAAAACATAATGCTCCGCCTAGCTTTAAGGTGTACTCAGGAGATCTCTTTGTTTCAATCAAAATCAAATTGTTGATTTAAACTTAAGATTCCAGCTCCTAGATGCACGCTCTAATCCACTTGGATTTTACAGCTTGCACATTTTCTAAAGATAACTTGGATTCATAAACCCTTTTGATTACACAACGTCCTCGCAAAGGTAATCATTCAAGAAGGAGTTTTGACATCCAATTGCCATATTTCATATTTAGGAAATCAAGTATGGTAATTAATATCTTTATTCATTTAACGCTTGTAAGGAAAAGAAGCTTTAATCATAGTCAATTGCTTGAGTATAAGTAAAACCATTATCACTAGGCGTGCGTTTAAATGTGTGTACATTTTTATCCATATTAGTCTTCTCCTAGAAGAACCAATTTAGCTTCTCAGTCTTACCAATTAGTGAAAGATCAATCAAATTCCAAAATTGATTTTCTTTCATGGACTATATCTCAACATTTATTATGTCGTTAGCTAGTGCATTCAGAAGGTTGTGTAAAAAGAGACTTTCTCCAAAAATAGACTCTCCTACTTGCTTCGTGTAAGAGGAGACTTTCTCCAAATACGCAGCAAGTCGAGCAACAATAAAATTGTTCTCATTTGGGATGTATAGTATTTACTGACAGTTTTTTACTCTAGTTTGCTAATAACACACTTAACATGATCTCAACAAATTCAAAACTTCAGTTAAGACTTAATGGGAGTCTTCCCATTCCATAACCTGATGGTGTCTTAGTTACCTTCTTGGTTGGAACCATATTGAGTAAACACATGGCTTTACTCAATTTTGTTAACCTTGATAAGATTAGAGGTAGGGTAGTTAAAGTTATTAAAAATCAAACAATACCAACAGAGTTGGATTTTACACATCAGACATACCAAAGCGATGTGGTATTCTATGAGTAATGGGATTATGAGACAGTATCACAATTCCATAGATAACCTAATACTTGTGGTCACATTATCTTGCCAATTTGTTCAAAACGTAATGGCTTTAACATTCAATTTCAAGGCAATTGCATTTGCTATAAGTTAGAAGTCTTAGAGAGGTTCAATGACTTATGTAATGTCTTAACTAGAAGACATAAACCGTACTGTAACCATTACGTTATAAGTCTTTAAACATTTCAATGACTTCATGTACATGTCGTGACAAGGAGACATGACAGGTCAATTGCTTACTTTATAAGTCTTAGAACAGTTCAAGGATTTTATGTTTATGTCTTTTCAAGAAGTCACAAGCATATTAAATAAAGTATTATTGAACGCCGACTCTTGGCTTCAACTATTTTAAGTTAATTACATACTTCTTATGATTGTCTATTACCAAGAAGACACAATCATATTGGTTAAACCTTTTAGTGAATATGATGAAGTAGGTATTTATTATTTCTTGACACTAGTTCTAAGTAGGGCGACATACATCAAGGTGTATAAGTCCTAGTAGAATATTAGCTTTCTTACCATGCGGTTAAGAAAACCATTAGTCATATTGTTATGTGTTGTACCTTGCACAATTAGGATATTCCACTTGATGCATTGGCACCAACATCAAGTATTTATACAAACAAGTGAGCATATTATGAGTCAGGTTACGATCCTGGGACTAGTGGGTTATGAGTCCACCACACTTCGGTATGTTTGTATGAATAATATGACAATGTCACAGATATGATATGATTTACGTCAAAACTAAAATCACATTTGCATTATAAGTATATCTAAAACTTTATTGTTTAATAAGCAATCATGCATAAACATTGTATAGATAACATTTTAGGCAGCGACATCAGAAAAGCGATAAGTTATCTAATAGAATGATATGCAATGATTCTTATAAAACTATGATGCTTCATATGTGAAAAGTAATGTATTATTTCAAGACCAGCTAGAAATAAAATGGGTCACTTATAAGGTGATAAGCTCATAGCTCCCACTGAATTTAGACAACATTACATGTGCGTCTATATCAATAGTAAAATGCATTTCTCGCATTAGTTAAGACAACATTAAATGTGTGTCTATACCAATGAAGTGCAAGTAGCAATTTATTTACTTTTCTACTCTTTGAATATCGGCACATTATCTTTAATGTGAGCCTCACAGACTAGTAAACATGTACTTAGATATTCAAAGAAGTGCATCAAGTTCTACTATATATATGATGGACTAGCCATCAATGCCATTTTTTAACTTGAAAGTTTTGCATGCAATTCCTCCTTCTATATTACCTCAATGGTGTGTAAAATCTTAGGAAAAATATTAAGTTAAGGAAAACTACTAGAAAAACATGCTATTAATTTCCTTTTCTCTTTCGCGATTTATTGAAATTTCCATTTCTAATTATTAAAACTCATACTATGTCTTGACGCTTCAAGATGTATCATTTGGTGGCTATAGAAAACATGTTCTCTAGTCATCCAACTAAGATGTGCAACTGTACTTAACCGTTTTACTTTTACAAGACAAAACGATTTCTCGAGTAAGTATGCTTTGAGTTGGAAAATTCAAGTGTTCCTATTATAGCTTTCTTATACAAGTAGAAAGAATAGGAATAAGTCTTTTTCTTACAAGGGGAAGAACGACTTTGTTTGTTGTCTCTATAATGAAAAAAGAAACATATACTTTTGTTTACGGTTATGTGTTGCATAAATTTCATTAATAGAAGTTACAAAGTTCATATTAGTATTTTCGATTAATATTTATCCTTTTAAATTAATTGGCCATTGTTTTAATATTAAAACAATTATTTTTACGAAATGGCCTAAGATCTCATTGCAGGTTCTATCCATCGCATCAGTGATCTGCTTGCATGATGGATTTCAATAGGTAGTGGTCATTACCAATGAAAACCTGTGTAATTCTTAGACCATATGGGACTCATGACATTTGTAACCAAAGAAACAATGTTAGGCTGGCATGTTTAGTCCCATCCTTTCCTCAAGCCAAGGTCTCACCTGCTTAACTCGATTAAGTCATTTAATGCGAGAGCATGAGAGAATATGTCTAGGTCTCATGCATAGAGAATAATCACCTTGGGTTACAATTCACCTACGTCTCACGCAAATCAAAAGGTAATTGCAAGTGATCTCAACCAATTGGACGGCATGACTTAAATTTGTGATGGGTATAAGTTTTGATAAATACATGATCAAAAAAATATGTACAAGGAAGCATGCATTCATCCTTCGTAGCACAAGTTAAAATCTATTTTTTTAACTTAAGTCTAATACTTGTTTTATATCATTTATGTGTGTCAAGTTGTTCATTTTCATGACTAATATATAACCTAGGTGGAATAAATATTAGTTTGAACAATACATACATTAAATAACAATCATAACATTTATTAAGAGTTATTTATATAAAAATAAGTATTTAGTTTCAAATCATATTTAAACTTTAAACTAAATCAATGATTTAGTTTCTAAAATTAGTTTGCATTTTAGTTTCATAAAAACATTATGCAGTTTATATATATTCAAATATATAAAGCAAACAAACAAAACAAACCATAAGTAACAAAGCCTCAACCAATGAAATAACATATGCTTGGTCTCGTGAGCGTCAACGTGGTGACCAAGAAGTCAATAAGGGTTAACCACACAACCACAAAGGAGTCCCACTTGCTCTATGAACCATCTTGAAAACAAGTGAAACCTTAATGAAATATGACGGTCCTCCACAATGTCATAAAATTTCAGCTGATTAGATGGGCCAGAAATCTAGAAGGAGTCTTTCCAATCTGAGTCCAGTTGAAGAAGTGTAGCCCATGAGTTTTGCTCCTATACCTAAACATTCAGCCTCTAACTCCGCTATTCAACTCCGGGAAGGAAGTCCATTTTTTTAGTGGAAATTACTTTCTAACAAGCTCCGAATTTGACTTTATGCTTTTAACTCTTGCGCCATTCGAGTTCAAACAACGGTTACAATAATTTTATAATTGAATACATTTAGCCTATTATCTAACTACTGTAAAATACCCAAACAATGGCTACAATGAAAATTAAAAGCATACAAAAAGAAGCCGAAACAATGGCAAACCCAAAACTGAAATTAAATGCAATAACTAGTGAATCAAGTCACAAGTAGTCTAGGTTTTCATCGGCTTTCCATACAAAACATAATAATATCATAATATCATGTATTAACAAGGTGTTGGCTAATTCCATGGCCAAACATGCATGTCTTTTCCATGGATACAAAGTAATTGACAAGAAATAAATTGTTAGCCAACGAATCGAAAAAATAAATTAACAAGAATTAAAATCTCGATTTTTACATGTAACCAATGGCTTAAGGATCATTTAGTACTGTATTAAAGACCTTATAACAACCATATTAATTCAGAAAATAATGCCCAAGGGGCTGATTTAAAACCAATTCAAGAATCGTTAAAAAACACGCAATTTAGGCCCTTTTACACATACCCGATAACAAAACCAATTAAAGTATGCATAATAAATGGCTATGTGATCAAAAATCATAGATAATAAGACCCTATTTAGGTCGAATTATTTTCAAAAAATAGACCCTAGGGGCTGTTTTGAATCCTTTAAAAACACGCGTTTTTAGCCATTTTTACGCCACGATGATCATATGACATCATATGATGGCTCTGATATAGGTGATTTGACAATTAATTAACATATTATTAACAATTAAATGCAGCGAATAAATCACCAATCAACGGATTCATAAAGTCATATGATCAATCATAATAAAAACAAGAAAAGTTTACCATTGTAGTATCATTAGTAGAATCAAATGGTGACCTTCACCTTAACACGAAACACCCAATGAAACCAAGTGATCAAAGGAGATCACCTCTATGATGTATCCACACTACACTTCACCGTATACCTCTTGGATGCTAGTCCTTAAACCCGTAACCTTGGGATCAAGTCTTGAATGATCAAGATTCAAGATTAAAAGATCAAAATTGAAAACCCTAGATTGGAAATCAATTTGTGTCGTATGTTTAATAGAGAGGGAGAGGGAAAACGTTTTTGGTAACCTATATAAACAAATTATGAGAAGATATCCATATATTTATATCATAAAATTGATCTTATCCCCTCCTTAAAACACCTCCATAAGGCCGGCCATGTATGGGCTCCAAATGGGCCTCCCATTTGTTTTCCAAGTCCATTAAACTAAGTACATTACTTAGTTATTATAAGCCCAATATTGATCCCGAGTTACGTAGTTTATTTATATACCGTGAATACAATAAACACGCTATATACAGTGGCACCTCAGTGTATATGTGTGTGACCCCATAGGCTCACATGTGTCTAGCCGTATAATTATTTATTATGACACGAGCATGCTCCAACAGAAGATGGATTTTATAGAGACACCATTAAGCTTCGACCCAAATATGTGACTGGGATTGCTGATGAAGGAGAAGTCACGTAAGAACGTGTGACTTCGAGTCTAGATACAAGACTCATAAATAAAGAAAAGCGCTTATTGGGAGGCAACCCAATGTTTATTTTTATCGCATATTAGGAGTGTCTTGTGTTTTAATTCTTTTAATTTATTTTTCTTTATTTGAATTCATCATTTTGTAATCATGCTTTATTTTGTCTTTAACCTCGTCTTAATTTCAATCAAAGATATTTTGCAACAAAATAAGTGTAGGTGAAATATCCGGTTTATAAGAACCAATTCAAACATATTAAATAAATTGTTTAGATTAATTCGAGTCAGTTTCGAGTCATATGATTGTATTGACTAATCTCAGGTTTCATGCAGTAATTCATACAGGAAATAACTTATATAATCGTGTGCAGGAAGTTTTTCAAAGAAAACGAAAAGAAAATTCTCTTAGAGGGCTGGAGACGGCGTCGTGAGCCCAGCTACAGGAAAATTCGAAAATTTTTAAGTATTTTCGAATAATAATTTGCACAACATTTAAAATTTGTAGTTCTTTTATAAACCTGCAGAAACCTATGATTATATCATTACTCTCATCCTATCATTAATGCTTTCATAGAGTCAAACCTTAAACTTTCATTGTATTTATATCTATCCTGCCGATTTTATACTTGGTGTAGTTGTCTTTGTCTTTGATTACATGTTATATTTGATGAGAAGAAGCTTGGAAGTTCTTAGGAAGTCTCATTAGATGATTCTTGGAGGACGATTTAACCAGTTATCGCATATTTCTTCTCTATTATTGAGCAAATCAGGGGAGTACTAGTTTCTTTTACTTGTTTTATTTTCCCTTTATTCTTTTTTACGGGTACATCTATAGAACATTAGGGACAATGTTCAACTTAAGTGTAGGGGAAAATAAGCCTTAGAAACTATTCCTTCAATTGCCATTTGCTTATTCCTTAAAATGATGGGTAATATATCGAAACATAGCGTAAAAGGTAATTTTGACCCAAATTTAAAAAAAATTATGACACACACCGACAAAAACCGAGTATTAATAGCGTCTCATGGATAGGAATGTATATGACTAGCACAAAAACCCTTAAAATTCCACCCCAAAAATGTGAGGTTCGCCTTTAGATCTTTAAGAATTCGAGTATCCATTTTTTATACCCAAGATAATTTATCACTGGTACAAAAACTGGTATTCGTTACGCATGCTGTTTTTTGAACGGCCACACAGTCAAATATTTATGTGACTAAATGTACCAGGATAAAATAAACAGCCACACTTGAACTCATT
>BQNB010056879.1:0-38469 GCA_026074375.1 Tanacetum coccineum
CCAAAACAGAAGAAAACCATGTTGTGTCAAAACCAGTCACTTTACAGACTTCACCTACCAAACAAACAGGGGCAAATCAAAACACAAATGTCATTAGACCAGGAATGTACAGAGTTGTCACAACATAAGAATCACAAACAAACAAAACTAAGAGTGCTTTATCTTCTACAGGAATGAATGCTACATCTAGAGTTAGAAGACCAATGAGTAGAGATTCATATGTTGCACATACTGTCTTAGATAACTCTAAGAAAGCAGCAAAGAATGTAGCAATTTATGTTAGGAAAAATAAGCAAACAGATAATACATCTGCTAATGTTATTTCAAATAAGGAGAATGTAATTGATGTTGATGTTGCAAACGCTTCTAAAGCGAAAACTTTGTTAGGAAAAATAAGCAAACAGATAATACATCTGCAAATGTATGTGTTTCTTGTATGCAAAATGTGCTTATTCCTTGTCATGAAAAATGTCTTGCAAAGCTTAAATTGAATGTGCGTATGAATGTTCGTAGAACCTTCTTCACTAATTCTAGAACATCAAAATCTTCAAAAACTACTTTCGTAGCTCCTAAGACTAGGTTTTCTGAGAAAGAGACACAATCTAAGACTCTAGATACTACTTTTGTAGTTTCCAAATCTATTATTGATGTAGAAAGTGCCTCAAAAGCTAAGGATAAGGTTTCTAGTGCATCTAGGATAAAGAAAAGAAATTTGCCAGATAAACCGTTAAACACATTCATAAAGAACAAGATTCGAACCATTAAAATTTGGCAAAAGTGGTTTGAATCACAACCAAATGTTATTTGGACTCCTGTCAGTGTAAAACAGAATGTTCATAATACTCGTTCATCTGAGAAACCATCGGTTTCAGTTAAGAAATGGGTAGTCAAATTGCCTAGTTGTCCATGTGTTGTCTCTTCTTGTGTTGCAGGTAGTTCAGATCGTTCTGTGGGTTGTTGACAGTAGTTGTTCAAAGCATATGACGGGTGATCGGTCACTATTGAGAAATTTCATTGAGAAATTCATAGGCACCGTTCGCTTTGGAAATGATAATTTTGCAGCAATCACATGCTATGGCAATTATATACATGGCAATATCACTATTTTTCATGTATATTATGTTGAAGGTCTTGGACATAACCTCTTTAGTGTTGGACAATTTTGTGATGGAGATTTAGAAGTGGATTTTCGTTCCAATACATGTTACGTACGAAATCTGCAAGGAGATGATTTTCTCACAGGTGGACGTGATTCTAATTTGTATACTATCTTCATTTCTGACATGGCTGCTTCTTCACCCGTTTGTCTAATGTCCAAAAGCAGTTTCAACAAAGTCATGGTTATAGCACCGAAGACTGTCACATCTTAATTTTGGTACCATAAACGATCTTACCAGACTTGACTTGGTTGACGGTCTACCAAAGTTCAAATATGGAAATGATCACCTTTGCTCTGCTTGTGAAAGGGGAAAAATCAAGAAAGCTTCTCATCCACCTAAATTGGTTCCAAGCGATCACTCCAAATTGGAATTACTTCATATGGATTTATGCGGTCCAATGAGGGTAGCTTCGATCAATGGAAAGAAGTATATTCTTGTGATAGTGGACGATTTTTCTAGATATACATGGGTTTATTTTCTTCGCTCGAAAGATGAAACTCTAGAGATCATCAAGAAATTCATTACTCAAGCTCAATTGAATTACAAAGCCAAAGTTTGTAAGATTCGTACTGACAATGGTACTGAATTCAAAAACGCAACTCTTAAAGCTCATTATGAAAAGTTAGGCATCATGCAACAATTTTCAATTGCTCGAACACCTCAGCAAAATGGAGTAGTTGAAAGACGTAATCGTACTCTTGTTGAGGCTGCTCGCACAATGCTTATCTTTTCTAAGTTACCTGAATTTCTTTGGGCTGAAGCAGTGGCTACAGCTTGTTTTACTCAAAATCGGTCAATCATCCATACACGATACAACAAAACACCTTATGAGCTATTACGCGGTCGAAAACCGAACATTGCTTATTTTCATGTGTTTGGCTCATTGTGTTATCCAACAAATGACCGTGATGATCTTGGAAAAATGAAACCAAAAGCAGACATTGGGGTGTTTATTGGTTATTCGGAAACATCAACAGGTTTTCGAATTTATAACCGACGGACCAAAATGATAATGGAGACCATTCATGTCAAGTTTGACGAGCTCACAACAATGGCTTCTGAACACGACTGTTTAGAACCCGAACTTCAACGATTCAACAATCATAATTCATCAGCAGAACCAATGAATACTCCATCCAAAGAAGATTTGGATAATTTGTTCGGTCCAATGTTTGAAGAATATTATGAGCAGAAGTCTTCTGATACACCCATCTATTCCGCTGCACAACCGTCCCAAGTTCATGAAGACTCACCTTCCACATCTTCAATCATTGTTGACACGCATGAGGCTCCTCCTGTTGTCACTACATCTGACGAACAAACTTCTCCAATCTCTTTGACCGAGGCTGATGAATTTAATCAAGAAGACACTGCTAATTTTGATGGTAATGCACAGTTTGTTCCATATAATCCTCTAAGTCATGAGGAAATTGAGCCATCTACAACGACTCTAGAACCATTAAATGCGTAGAATTTCCATCAAGTACAACCCTCAACTCATATTTGGACAAAAGATCATCCTCTAGACCAAGTTATTGGTGACCCATCCAAACCGGTCATGACTCGTCAACAGTTACAAACAGATTCTAAAGTATGCATGTATGCATTAACGGTTAGTACTATTGAACCAAAGAATATCAAAGAAGCAATGGCAGACCACAGTTGGATTGAGTCGATGCAAGATGAGTTGAATCAATTTGAGAGACTTCAAGTTTGGGAACTCGTTCCACTACCAAAAGGAAAGAGTATTATTGCTCTCAAATGGCTTTGGAAGAATAAGTGTGATGCTGAAAATATTGTGGTTCGGAACAAAACTCGTCTTGTGGCTAAAGGATATAAGCAGGAAGAAGGCATTGATTTTAAAGAGTCATTTGCTCCTGTTGCTCGTCTTGAGGCTGTTCGGATGTTTATTGCTTATGCTGCTCATAAGAATATCACTATCTTTCAAATTGATGTAAAAACGGCTTTTCTCAATGGTCCTTTGAAAGAAAAGTCTATGTTAGCCAACCTGAAGGGTTTACTGATCCAGAATTTCCAGATCACGTCTACAAGTTGAAAAATGCTCTATACGGTCTTAAGCAAGCACCTCGTGCATGGTATGACAAATTGTCTTCTTTTCTAATTGAACATGGGTTCACTAAAGGTATTATTGACCCGACTTTGTTCACACGACGTCACAGGGGAGACATATTACTTGTTCAAGTATATGTTGATGACATTATTTTTAGATCTACAAATCCAGATTTTTCAAAACGTTTTGCAAATCTAATGAAAAATAATTTTGAAATGTCGATGATGGGTGAACTAAAGTTCTTTCTTGGACTTCAAGTTCATCAATCTCCCCGTGGCATATTCAAAAGTCAGTCACAATACGCAATTGAATTGTTAAAGAAACATGTTTTGGTTGAGTGTGTTTCCATGAGTACACCTATGGCAACTGAGAGGCTGGATGCTGATTTACAAGGCACTCCTACTGATCAAACGACTTATCGTCGTATTATAGGAGGGCTTATGTACCTAACAGCCAGTCGACCAGACATTGCTTTTGCTACTTTTGTATGTGCTCGATATCAAGCACGTCCTACGGTCAAACACCTCAAAGAGGTTAAACGGATCTTTTGGTACCTGAGACAGTCCTATAACATGGGCCTATGGTATCCGAAGGATTCCGGATTTGAACTAATTGCCCATTCAGATGCGGACCATGCAGGATGTAAAGATGATTGTAAGAGTACGTCAGGAGGATTGCAATTTCTAAGTGGAAAGCTCGTAAGTTGGAGTTCAAAGAAACAAGATTGTACTGCGATGTCAACTGCTTAAGCTGAATATGTTTCCTTGTATGCATGCTGTGCACAAGTTATTTGGATGCGTACTCAACTGCTTGACTATGGATATAAGTACAATCGGATTCCGATGTACTGTGACTCTAAGAGTGCCATTGTTATTTCATGCAATCCGGTCTAACATTCTAAGACTAAGCACATTGACATCCGGTATCATTTTATTAAAGAACATGTTGAGAGAGATAGGGTTCTTGGAAATTTAATTTGTCGGGACAGAATACCAATGCGGATCTAATTACTAAGCGCTTCCAAAAGGAATGCTTTGAGTTCTATTTCACGATTGGTATGAGATGTATGACTCCACTCACAGTGGGAAATCATGACATTGTTATCTTCTTGAAACCAGTTCATACCATCAAAAAAAATGTTAAATAAATTCTTTCAATAAACAAAAGAAAATTTTTGAACATATTTTTATAAAAAAATAAAAAATTAATATAATAATAATAATTATTTTAATAAGATCACATGATTAGATTCATGATTCTAAGTTTTTATAAAAAGCTTTCAAATTGAAAATACATAATCATGATTTAAGGGGGAGTTCCTAAAATTTTCCATTCACAAACATCATTTTGGGAATAAAATAATAACAATGATCTCTCATAAAGACTGAAATTTTTTAAATGTTACAGTTTCAAGGGGGAGTTTTTATTTAAGCATTTTCATTTTCGGACTAAGTACTTTACATGATTTCATTTCAATGGGGAGTTTTTTGACAAAAATACATTTATTAAGGGGAGTTTGTGAAAAATTAAAAACAAGCGAAAATGATAATCACTTCCCCACCCCCCCCCCCCCCCCCCCACCCCCCCCCCCCCCCCCTCAGGCTAAATGTGTCAATTTTCAAAAAACAATCGGTGGCTATAAAAGGAGGAAAATTTTTCATTTCATTTTTTTCTAATTACCGAATCCTTTGATCGAGTTTGAGAAGAAAATCAACGCAAGTATTTTTGAGTTCATTACAACGATTTCTACCACTTTTCTTTCTCAAACGTAAGTGGGTAAGAATAATCAAACTGTTAATTGATGATTATGTATTATCGAGTTTAAACTCGGTAATATTGAAGATTACTGAGTTTATGTGTCATCGAGTTTTTGTCAATAATTACACATCAAGGTTGATAATATGCATAGATTTTGTTGATAGAAATAATGCCTAAAAACATTATTAATATTTTTCACATCCTTACATTTTGATAATCACAAAATATAAAAACATTCAATGAAAAATTAAAACATAAACAAGTAATTAGTGGTTAATATTCATTTCAAACTTATATCACCCCAAGGTATGAATAAACAAATGCTTGATGCATTTTATGATCAAAGGAAATTTTTATTCAACCTCAAATTTCAAATTTTCGAACCTAAAACGGCTAGAAAAGGTCCAGTAAACACCTCCCCTGGATAGGACAAAAAAGAGGAGCGTCTGAAAGGGGCGGCCCCTTAAATACATGGGCGACCCCCTTAATTATAAGGGGGCCGACACCCTATTAAGGGCCAAGCCATAGACCCAATAGATCCGCTCCTCCTTCTTGTCCTAAAAATACTGACTATTCCTAACAGTTTTCGCTGACCTTTAGCACTCATTTCTTTTCTGCACTCAAAAACAACCCACTTATCCTCTCTAAAAACCTTTGATCATTTAATCATAAAGCTTTGTTTCCAAGTGATCCAAGCTATATTCCTCAAGTGCAAGAGAATAATACTTCCATCATCAAGTGAAGAAGTATTACACCTTAGTGTGCATACAATCTTGTTGCAATCAATCACATATTTGTTAATCAATTGTATATCATGTAGTTTACGTGGTATGTAGCTAGATCTGTGGTGATCTTTGTAAGTATAGTTAGATCGTTGTGATCTTACCAAGTATTGTTAGGTAGTTGTGATATAAGTTGTGTGGTGACGTGAAGTTCGTTGAAGTTGTGAAGAAGTCCGTGAAGTTTTTATAAAGAAGTCCATAGAATTGGAGAAGTGTAAGTTGTGAATAAGTCTGAAGTTGGATTCCGTAGAACAAGTCGTGAAGTTTTGTTTGTGATAGATTGGTTCTAAGCTAAGATTAGAACTCACTAACATTTAGCTTAGTGTCGTAAAATTGATATAAGCAAGCTTTGATGTACGGTTTTCCTCGCCATATAATGGAGTTGTGTTGACGATAGTGAAAGAAACTCCTCGAGTTGGTGCTCCGTAGGAGTGAGTAGGTCGATAGAGGGCTTCGATACGAGGGTTAACACGAGACTAAAGGGAGCCGCGGGGGGCGTGGATGTTGGTTTGTGAAGTGATGTTTGGTCGAGTAACGTAGCTGAGTGCCGACTGGGATCTACTTCTTGGATTATATTGATAGCAAAGGAGGCGAGATAGTCTAGCAGGTATTGGTGACGAGGAGAATTCGTGTGAGTCTAGCATAGGACACACATTGCTTAACTCACAAAAATGGTCTATATGAAATCCTAAGTTTTACAAAACATACAGTAAAACTAAATAGTATTCTCAAAAAGGCGTTAAAACAATTTCACCCCCGCCCTTTCTAGTTTTCCACAATTGGTATCAAGAGCCACGTTAAACAAGATTTTTAAAATAAATTGTATTTTAAAACTTGAATCGATCTATGGAATCAGAAAAATATTTAGAAGGGCAATCTATGCAAAGACCACCACTATTTGAAAGTGATGGATTTATTTATTGGATAATTGATTTCAAAACTTTATGTGAAGTCGAAAGATCTAGATCTTTGGCATGTTATAACCTATGGTGATTTTTCCTCCCATTTAATATAATCCCGAAACTAAAAAGGATTAAATTGTATCTTTCCCATAAACAAAAATGATGATCTTAAAAGAAACGTGCTAAAAATAATGAAGCCAAATGGTAAATTTTATAATGCTTTACACTTAAAGAAATGAGAAAAGAATTTTAATGTGTCAAACCGCAAGGAAATTGGGGATTTTGTAATTCACTCACAATGTATAATCAAAGTCAAAGCAATAAAAAAGATCTCTTGTTCAACAATATGAACAATTCATGATTCCTGAAGAGGATCAAATTATAATGATTTTGCTAAATTTAACACTATATTACAAGTCCTAAAAGCACTTATGAAGGTTTACTAGCAAGAATTTGTGTTAGGAAAGGTTTCTTAGGGCATTGGCATACTAAAAGGCGCCGGCAAAAGTCACGCAATTTGAAGAATCAAAGAATCTAACAACTCTTTCACTTGACGAACTATAGGAAATTAAAAGTCTATGAAGAAGTATCAAAAGCCAAAAACATAACAGAATTAAAGTAGATTCTATTGCCTGGAAAGCTAGAAGAATCTAGTGATGAAGATAGTTCAACCTCCGATAGTGAAGATGAAGAATACGCCATGGCCGTAAGAAACTTCAAGAAATTCTTCAAAAGACAAGGACGATTCGAAAACAACCATATGAAGAAAGAAGATCATTCCAAAGAAATAAAGATGACAAAAATAAACAGTGAAAGAAAATGTTTCCATTGTGGGAGATCCTAAATCCCCCCAATCTCATCGGAGAATGTCCGAAACAATTAAAATATCAAAATCAAAGGGCGTTCGTGGGAGGAGCTTGGAGTGATAGCGACGATGATGAAGAGGAGAAGACAAAGGACGAAAAGTGTCTTATGGCTAAAGATTCCAATGAGGTACTTTCCGAAACCGAATATTTTAGTGATAATCAATCATCACTAGACGAAAATGACATAGATAATGAATATAGTAACTGATGCCAAATTAGGATTAAAAGTCATGGCTAAAAATAAAACTCTAAAACAAGCTAAAATAAAATTAGAAAATGAAGTACTAGAATTAAAAGATAAACTATCTAGGCTAGAAAAAGGTAAGGAAGTAATTGAAGAATGCAAATTATGTCATGAACTTAAGTTTGAAAATGAGGAACTTAGAAAAGAAATATCTAGGCTAAATCAATTTAATGATAGTAGTCATTCACTTAAGAAAATAATAAGTTCTCAAAAACCTTCCGGAGATAAAACCGGTTTGGGATTTAATTTTACCAAAGGATCACCTAGCGAAACCAAACAAGTAAAATTTGTAAGAGCTCAAGAAGTCGAGTCAAAAGAAAAATTGATGGAATCAAACCCAAACTCAAAACCAAAATCTTTAATACTTATAAACAACACCAAAATCCCATTGCATATGATGATGAGGTAAAATATTTTTACAAACCTTCTTTAAAACCCGGAGTCGGATTTACTAAACCCACAATAAGGTCTAAAACACCTCCTCCGAGAAGAAAAGAAAATCCTCATCCTCGTTCCAAAACATCTCAACCTAGGAGAGACAATGGTAGACCAAATTACCCTAACACTAATCACACAATGTGGAATCGTCCACACCAACCAAATTTCACTCAATGTGCAAGTTGCTCACCATGTATGTGCCAAAACCAAATGCAAAATAGATGTGTAAACAATAACTTTGGATACATGAAACGTTGGGGACCAAATGGCTAAGTCATCACAATCTTTGAAGTGGTATGTTATCTACTAACATTCTTTGTCTACGGACTAAAGAATTCATGATAAGGTTCCCATGAACCCTTATCATTTACATTATGAAGACATTAACGAAGACTATTCTAAAGTCTAAGGTACGTCTCACTTTTCATATTCGTAGAATATAGATTACAAGTAAATGTCTATGTGTTACTATCATAATGTAGTATAATTAGTTCTTAAAAATAATAGTGTAGTCTCTAAGAATACCAAGTTGTTGGTTTTTCTACTTTGAGAAGAGATTTAGTTCTTTATGAACTACTCTTTCGTTTAGTTTATAATCATATGTCTACAAAATGGAAATCTTCTATGACCACATAGCAAACTCACGGAGATGAAGAAGATCAAGCTAGTGGTTAACAATTAACATAGAAGTAGGATTAGTCACGCAACGATCATAGACACACTATGGATGAAACAAACTCCCTTCGACTTCAACGATCGTCTAGAATCCATGTAAACCATCGTCTACGACATGTGCCTTACGTCTACGATCTACTACGTCTATCGATATCATCTCTAGTACTCATTCAATATTTACCGTCTTGGATTTTCTCCAAATCGTGACACTTAATTATTTTATTCGAGAATAATTATCTCACTCAATTAACTAGAAGATTCATTGAAGAAAGTCCAACATAATCCTCGTTACCTCCTTCCGACTTAACTACTTGATTATCTCATCCGAAGTAATCAATATTTTTTAACGAAAAGTTAATTAAAAATGTTAAGTATTCCTTCTCGATTATATTAAATAATATTACTAATATATTCCAACGTACTTTGACACTTATCATTCTCACAAAAATGGCCAAAAATCGAAGATAATTTTTTTTAGGGCGGCCCCCTTAAAATTAAGGGGACCGGCCGTGTAAGTTGGGCGGCTCCCTTAATTATTTAAGGGGCCGGCCACTGGAAAAACAAACTTCCCTTTTTCATTCGAAAATACATAGCCAAACACCATTTTTTCCTTCTTCCCTCTTCCACCTGCTGTGACGAAAAACCCACCACCATATTCACCAAAATCAAACTTCAAATCATCCAATTAACCAAACTTCATAAGGGGAAATTACAAACAAATAAATCAACAACATCAATTATAAGTTTTTCATCATTCTTTTCATTTGATTTCATCCAATTTTGCTCCCAATCAAAATTGGGTGTTCTTCATTATTTTCATATTTTTTATTTTTGTCTAAGATTTCCATAACTATAATGATACCCGTAGTCATAGGAACACTACATTCATGATTAAATTGAATCAAAACACTAAATTGAGTCACAAATTTTTGGTTTGAAATTATCATAAATACCTGTTCATATTTTTTTTAAAAGTTTATACATTGTTGATTCATGCCAAAAACATGTAAAAACAACAATCATTTGCCATCTAACATACATTTTCTAAATGTATACTTTTCGAATCAATAGAAAATGTATTATAAAAATTAAAGGGGTTTGGCTAGTTTCTTAGACAATTAACTAAGTCGAAATACGCACCACCATAATTTTGTCACTTGTATAAAACACATAACTAGCTTGTATAAGTCATCAAGATATATAATTCATATATAAGGTTGATATATTTTGTATTGGTAAAAAAAATAAAGGGGCGTTTGGCTAACCTTATAAGAACATGAATTTTTGCATAAAAACAAACACTACTTGACTTTTGTCAAGTTAAAAATAATACACCTATACTCATCACCATGATATATACTTGACATATAGTTTTTGACAAGCATAAAACTTTTTCCAATTATTAATAAGGGAGTGATTGGTTCATGATCTTGGTGGTTGAAATAAAAAATATAATAAATATTAATATTCTTGACAATCGTAGATTAAGTCCCAAATAAAGTTAGGAACATATGGATCACTTCTTAATTATTTTGGTCAAAGTAATCCTTGTCCACTATTTGAGCCACTATACTTAAAATTCATTTTATTATTATAAATTTTTTTTGTAACATTTTATGTTGTTGATAACTTGTTTAGGTGACAAAATGCCAAGAGCCACTACCACCGATATATCCCTTACTAAATCCTACATCCCAAAAGTATCCAAAATCCCCGGCATCTCCCCTACCATTGCCAAATTCTACAAATCCATTGAAAATCGCAACATTCACGAAGGTCGTGTTGTTGATCAAGCCTACTACAAATCCAACAACATCGAGCGTCTCTTCACAAACATTCGCTTCGATTGTCTCTTTAAAATCAACGAACCGATTGTTCCGAGATTTATTTTAGACTTCTATAGTCAAGTCACGGTTCAAACCGATGAATATGGCTATCTTTTCATCTCCTTTATGATTCAAAATGAATTCATAACTCTCACTCTTGCTCAATTCGGTCAAATCCTCAAAATTCCTTACAACGGTCAAGCCGTTTTTACCAATGAGTGGGACCTTGCATCTCTTGAGTATTCTCAAGAAACTGAGGGACCATATTCCACCAACCTTCCTACTCCTGACGATATTCGTCGACTTCTTGAATTGGAACGTGTCATGGTAGACCGTACCATTAAAAGTCAAACCGTCGCTCTTACTCCAAATCAAATCCTCACCAAAGAGCTAAGCCCCGACATGAAGCAATGGGAAGAGCTCATTCGAGAGAATGTGTTCGGACTAGGAGGACATCGGGACCATCTCCCCGCTTGTCTTGCTCACATGTTGTATTGTGTTGTTGCCGAAGAACAATACAATCTTGCTTACTTCTTTGTCAAAAGAATTGAATGTGCTAGAGCTAATCCAACCGCCAATCTTCCATATGGTATGTTCTTGACTCGTCTTTATCGACACATCATGGAAGCATATCCTCACCTCGACAATGGCATTTATGACATTGTTGATCGAGTCATGCGTCCTCTTGCACTTAAACAAACTCGGAGACCTCGAAGTGATCGTGGCAAGGCACACCATTCCGTCTCATCCTCATCTTCTCATCATCACGGCACGTCATCTCATCAACATGATGATGATGATGATGTCAAAACTTCTCGTGAAAGTACTCCATTTCCTACCACCTATCTTAACTCTCTTAATCCACTCAACTACCAAAACTACGAAATGCCTTCCGCTTCTAAACAAACCGATGTAACTCTCTTTGAACGACAAACCACCTTGCTCAACCAAACGCAAGAAATGCATAAGGAGATGCGCGGAGGTTTCAAGTCATTTGGAAAGGCACTAAAAGGAGTGTTTAGCAAGAAGAAGAAATGAAGACATAGGAGTGGAGTGAACTAGATGGCTAAATGTAGTTTAAGACAATTTTTAACTTGATTATGTGTATGTTATTAACAACTTGTGTGGTGATCATCCGATATATTCGGAAAGACTTATATGTTGGTTATCTTTTAGGTACTTATTTGCTATGATGCCTTAAACCTTTGGTTGTTTTATTAAATCAACTAGTTATGCCATTTTGGTTTCATGATTTAATGTGTTTATTATATGTTATAAGATTAAATATGCTTATAAAACTCTATAGGGCTTGCTGCAAATAAACCACCAAAACAAAAATACCCTCACAAAAATCCTAAGAAAAATAGTTTTTCTGTGAAAAATGGGACTAACAGTGGGCGGCCCCCTTAATTCACAATGGCCGGCCCCCTTAATTTTAAGGGGACCGCCCCCTATTTAAGGGGACCGCCCTTAGCTTTTCATGGGTAAAACAATATTTTTAATGCTTTTTGCCTTCTTTTACCTAGTATCAGCTATATTTGCCCAGAATGCTTGAACAACATTTGGAATAGCCTAAACTTATTCAAATTCATTCCATTTTCAAACAAATCTCTTCCAATAAATTCCCTCCAAATGCACATCACCAATTCACCATCTTCTTCATCAACCACCATAAACCTCCATGGCCTCCACTAGAGCCTCTATTTCCAAAGCCTCCAAGAGACCAAGAATCAACATCATTCCACCCAAACAATTGTTTGTGGATTTAACCCAAGATGACACAAAAACTCCATCACTTAAACTTCTATTTCATTCATCAGCCTGTGCTCCTAAGTACCCTCCAAAACACATCAACCAAAGACACATCTTCATCTCAATTACTACAACCTAAATCCCCAACCTCATCAACCTCACTTTCACCTAATGGTACTTGAACCACCAACCATCACCACCTCCAAGAATTTCTCCACACCTCAACATCATGATAATGCATCAATGGAAACATCACTCTCACCCTTTCCCCAATTACCCCACTTGATGTCCAATTTGATACTCCATACACCTTCACCACCGCTTGTCGGTCACCTATTCCTTGATACTTCTTGATGCACATGGAAGATTCATGCTGTATTGCATTCACAATCGAACTCTCATATTTGGATTGAGAGAATAACTTCAATATATGTTTTCATAATTGAACATAATGCTGCACAACCACCAATCATCATCCCAACCCACCTCCACCACCTTCCCCAAACTAAACATACAGATGTTTAGTCTTTAAATAATTGATCATCTACCATTTTGCAAGCAAGTCCTATAAAGCTCTACTAGTTATAAGACTTTTTGTAGTTTAAATTTCATGTATGTCAGCATGTTATTTTCTTATGTATGCATGAGTGTGTTTTACACACTATTTTAATCTTAAATGAATGATCATTGTTGGTTGTATGTCATATTTTTCTTCTTGCTACATGTTAGAAATATTTGTATTGTTCTAACCCTTTTTGTAGCCAAGAAACCATAGCTCGATTCCTTGGTGCCCTCGAACGAGGGGGAGCACACATCAAGGGGGAGCATTTATTCCGTCGATTTTACTAGCAATCCTCGACGATGCCTTTTTGATTCTACAAAAAGGGGGAGAAATGACATAAAACTCACTAAATACTTGTTTAAAAATAATTTTACATTTAATGAGTTTAAATTTTGTAATCATCAAAAAGGGGGAGATTGTTGATAAAATATAATGCCTAAAAACATTAATAATATTTTTTCACATCTTTACGTTTTGATAATCACAAAATATAAAAACGTTCAACGTAAAATTAAACGTAAACAAGTATTTAGTAGTAAATTCTCATTTCAACAATTACATCACTTAAAGGTATGAATAAATAAATGCTTAATGGATTTTATGATCAAAGAAAATTTTTATTCAACCGTCAAAACTTTTTATAAAATGTTGTAACATGTTTATAACCTAACACAAAACATTTTCTACATTTAAAAGAAATGTTTTATTCAAAATAAACATTTTGAATTTCAAATTTTCGAACCTAAAACGGCTAGAAAAGGTCCAGTAAACACCTCCCCTGGATAGGACAAAAAAGAGGAGCGTCTGAAAGGGGCGGCCCCCTTAAATACATGGGCGGCCCCCTATTTAAGGGGGCCGGCCATAGACTCCGCTCCTCCTTCTTGTCCTATAAATACTGGACTATTCCTCAACATTTTTCTCACCTTTTGCACTCATTCTTTCTGCTCAAAACAGCCCACTTATCCTCTCTAAAATCCTTTGATCATTTAATCATAAAGCTTTGTTTCCAAGTGATCCAAGCTATATTCCTCAAGTGCAAGAGAAGAATACTTCCATCATCAAGTGAAGAAGTATTACACCTTAGTGTGCATAGCAATCTTGTTGCATTCATATCACATATTTGTAAATCAATTGTATATCTTGTAGTTGTGTGTAGTAGCTAGATCTTGGTGATCTTTGTAAGTATAGTTAGATCGTTGTGATCTTACCAAGTAGTGTTAGGTAGTTGTGATATAAGTAGTGTGGTGAAGTGAAGTCGTGAAGTTGTGAAGAAGTCGTGAAGTTTTAAAGAAGTCGTGAAGTTGTGAAGAAGTTGTGAAGTTGTGAAGTCGTGAACAAGTCGTGAAGTTGTGTTGTGATAGATTGGTTCTAGCTAAGATTAGAACTCGACATTTAGCTTAGTGTCGTAAATTGATATAAGCAACGTTGTGTACGGTTTTCTCCTCCATAAGGGAGTTTGTTGACATAGTGAAGAAAACTCTCGAGTTTGGTGCTCGGGGAGTGGAGTAGGGCGAAGAGGTGCTTCGTTACCAAACCACTATAAATCCTCGCGTTGTGGTTTGATTGTTCTTACTCTTATCTCTTGTCTTACTTTATCATTTCATATATTTACATTGTTCATATTGTGCAAGCATTGAATTCACAAAAAGGTCGAATCTAAGTTTTACAAACATACATAAAACTTAAATTTAAAAAAGCGGTAAACTATTCAACCACTAAAAGTTTACAAATGTCATACTACGTAAAAGTTTACATAAACAAGTTATTTAGTCGTAAGTTTACTTGCTGATGTCAAATCACTTAAAATATGAATATGACATTAAGAAAATATATTGTCTTAAATACTAATTTAATCATTTGCATAAACCACTACTAATCAAATGATTTCAAATAAACACATAATTAATTAAGATCAAGATCCTCTCAAGTTATAGTTAGTTTTATTATGAGAAAAAGAATAAGCGGGCCCATCTTTTTTACTAAAGAAAATGTTTTATGTATTTATCTTATTTGTGATTGGTGAACATGATCTATCCTGTTTGACTATAATTTGAGAGGATCTTGATCCGATTAATAACCAACTAGTTATATCAATCAATAAGACAAAATAAGATTAACCATAAATGAAAATAATCTTTCCATATCTTTTCAAATCTAGAAAATCTTTCCCTATTAATGTTAAGAAATATTTTATTATTAAAGAATATAATAAATCTGATTTTTAAGTACAATTAGAATATTTTTTTAGAGTAAATTACATAAATCGTCCTTGTGGTTATGCCTAAATTGTATGTTTCGTCCTAAAACGTTAATAATTACACCTGACGTCCGTGTGATTTGACCAAAAGAAGTTGACCGGGTCCTTTGACCTTTTTTCCATCCATTTTTTCGTTAACCGAATGGTCAAATGACTGGACCATTTATGTAACACTTGTTTTTTATTTTTCCCCATCTTCTTCTTCTTCATACCATCAAATCTCATAGTCGGGATAAGTAAACTATATTCTCCTCCAGTTATATTTATTCTCCAGGTGATACCAATGCATATTTTTGAGCCTTTGTTCATTAAAACCATCAAATATGCTCTAGTGGAATCTTCTATTACCAAAAGTGAATTGGATAACAACCAGCAAAGTCTATTTCAAACCTAATAATTCTGGTACGTAAACAAACCCGAATAACAGCAGATTCGATACATTGGAATCTGTGCGTTTTACCTAAAATACAATACCTATCGAATGGAACAGCAGCAGAGTCCGGAATCCGATACATGAACATATCTGATACATATGCGTATCAAAACCCGTGCGTTTCACCATCTTGTATACAAATATGTTACATGGCGACACTTAGGTTTCGTTTGTTTTTTCAGAGGTTTTACTTCTTCATCTGCAAACTATGTCTGCAGAAGAAAATGTACATCTAAGCTCTTCATCTGCAAAGAAGAAGACCATTTGTTTTTTTTCTTTTGAAGTACTTCTTTCATTTTTGTTTCTTTATCTTTTTACTAGTGTTTTTTACGTTTTCTGTTGTTTTTTATTTTGAGTCATGTTATTTGACGTTTTCGTCTAGTTTTTATAGTTATTCTTTACGTGTTTCGTCTGTTGTTTGGTTTTTCGTGCAGTTAGTGTTTGTACGTTAGTTGTCAGTGTTTATTTTTCGTTTTCTTTAGTATTCTGTTTAACGTTGTACGTCAGTTTTTTTCGATTGCGTCGTTTTTCTACGTTTACTCGTCTGGATGTTTCGGGTGCTCGTATTTTTTTACATATTTCGTTAGTTTTTTTAGTTTTCGTCAGTTTTTTTTACTTTTTCGTCAGTATTGTTACGTTTTCGTCATTTTTTTACGTTTTCGTCAGTTATTTACGTTTTCGTCAGTTATTTTACGTTTTCGTCAGTTTTTTTACATGTTCTTTAGTTTTTTTTATGTTTACGTCATTTTTTACGTTTGCGTCAGTTTTTTTACGTTGCGTCGGTTTTTTTACTGTTTTCAATAAGCGTTTTTTCTAGTTTTTATCGAGTCGAGGAGTTTTTACGGTTATGGTTAGTTTTTTTACTAATTTTTCGTGTGCAGTTTTTGATAACGTTTTGGTCAGTTTTTTACAGTTGTCGTCTGTTTTTTACGCGTTTGTCAGAGTTATTTTACGTTTTAGTTAGTAGAGTGTTTTACGTTTCGTCCGTTTTTGGAGTTTTTCGTTGTTTTTATACCATGTGTCAGTTTTTTACGTTTGGCAGTTATTTTCGTTTTTTGTACCCTTTTTTTTTACGTTTTCGTTTATTTTTTACGTTGTCGTACTTTTACGGACAGAAACTTTGAAAAGAATAGCGTGTAGGAAAACGTTAGAGAGAATGACTGAACAGATGAAGTAGCAACGAAGAAGAAGGGCGGAAGAACAATAGATGAGAGTGACGTAAATCGAATGAACATAAAAAAAACGGTTGCGTGAGACAGTAAAAAGAGAAATAGGCAAAAACGTTAAAAAAAAGACGCAAAAGTATAACAGTGTAACGCAGCGCGAAAAATAAAGAAAAGACCCGGACGAAAACCGTTAAAATTAACTTGTCAACGACGTAAAAATGATCAGAGAAACGTGTGTGTTAAGTATAAAGAAAGCAGACGAGAATCGTAAAAAACAAAGACGGTAATTTAAAAAAAAAGACAAAGACGTAAGAAACATGTAAAAAAACTGACGAAAACGTAAAAAAAACAGGACGATAACGTAAAAAATATCTGACGTAACGTAAATGAGATGACGAAAACTACGTAAAATAACTGACGAGAACGTAAAAGTGTCTAAAGTGACGAACACACGGTAAATAGAAAGATGAAGAAACGTAAAAAAACTGAACGAATAACGTAGAAGATGAAATTACTTGATAGAAAACGTGAAACTAAACTGACGAAAACGTAAAAAACTGACAAAAACGTAAAATAACTAATGAAAACGTAAAAAAATATTATATATCGTAGAAAAACGGAGAAAAACGTAGAAATCGTAGAAAACGAATTAAAATGGATGAAAACTTACAAAAAAGAATAAAGACGGTTGAAAACGTATAAACCCAGAAAAAAGTATGAATTATTTAATTATTGTAGAAAGAAGTGAGAAGAAGATGTAAGAAGTGAAATATTTTGTCTGAATTTTTGAAGAGGTTAAAAATGATTTTTACCACTTATCTTTGCAAAAAAACAAACAAAAAACGTCTGAGAGACTGCAGACATAAGTGGTGAAAAGAGGTTAGAAGATGTTATTTGGAAAAAACAAACAAAGCATTGGAAAAAAAACCAAAAGACTTGGTCACGCAAATATGCGTTTAGTCTAATCTTTTTCAACCAAAGAATTGGTTAGAATTCTACCTAAGTTAAAATATGATAAACATTTTTGCGGTTCTTGTAAAATAGGAAAACAAGCTCATGCAAGCCATAAGGCTAAAAATATGATATCTACTAATAGATGTTTAGAACTTTTACATGTGGATTTATTTGGTCCATCCGCTATTAGGAGTTACGGGGGTAACTTATATACTTTAGTAATAGTGGATGATTATTTAAGATATACTTGGACATAATTTTTGAAAACTAAAAGTGAAGCTTTTAAAAAATTTGAAGTCTTAAGTTGGAAAATTCAAAATCAATTAGGATGTTCTATTGTTGCTATTAGAACGGATCATGGTCGAGAATTGGACAACGAAGTACAATTTGGAGCTTTTTTTATGCACAAGACATTACTCATAATTTCTCGACTCCTCGTACTCTACAATCAAATGGGGTAGTAGAAAAGAAAAATCGTACATTACAAGAAATGTCTAGGGCAATGTTGAATGAACAATCTATTCCTCAGAATATTTGGTGCAATGCCATTGACACTTCTACTTATATTCTTAATAGAATATTAATCCTATCAATTCTGGAAAAACCCCTTATGAAATATATAGGGGTAGGAAACCCACTTAGAATACTTCAAAGTGTTTGACAGCAAGTGCTTCATTTTAAACACTTAAGACTATCTTACCAAGTTTGACCTAAAATCTTACGAAGGTGTTTTCTTGGATATTCTCAAAATAGCAAGGCTTATATTATCTTGAATAAAAATACCATGAAAGTCGAAGAATCACTCAACGTAACATTCGATGAAAGTCCTCCTCCTACCAAGTTATCACCATTGGTTGATGATGATGTTGTTGAAGAAGAAGCTATAGAAAAAAAAAGTAAAAGTAAAAAATAATGTAGAAAATGAGTCTATTGAAGGTGACGAGGTCGTTAACATTAAAGAGTCTAAAAGTCACCCATTAGAACAAGTCATAGGAAATCTAAATGAAAGAACATTAAGATCACAAGCCTAAAATAAAAGTAATTTCTTTTGTTTAATCTCAACCATAGAACCTAAGAATGTCAATTAGGCATTAGGAGATGAAAGTTGGGTTATAGCTATGCAAGAGGAACTAAATCAATTCGTAGCAAATGATGTTTGCGATTTAGTGCCTCTACCTAAGAATCAATCAATTATAGGAACTAAATTGGTGTTTAGAAATAAGTTAGACGAAGATGGCATTGTGTCTAGAAATAAGGCTAGATTAGTGGCACATGGATATAATCAACAAGAAGGTACAAATTACGATGAAACATACGCTCCAGCAGCTAGATTAGAGTCAATCCGAATACTTCTTTCTCTTGCTTGTGCAAATGATTTTAAATTGTACCAAATGGATGTAAAAAGTGTTTTTCTAAATGGTTTTATAAACAAAGAGGTTTACGTTGCTCAACCTCCGGGTTTCATTGATTTTGAAAAATCAAATCACGTTTATAAACTTAAAAAGACTTTGTAAGGTCTTAAGCAAGCTCCTAAAGCTTGGTATGATAGACTAAAAGCATTTTTGCTAAAACACGAGTATTCCATGGAAATGGTCGATAACACACTTTTTACTAAGAAATCAAAAACACATCTCATCATTGTTCAAATATGTGTCGGTGATGAGGTATGGTCTCCTCCGGATGCTTTGGGGGAGACAATCACTATTAACTCCTAATATTCCTAAGACAAAACCACTCCATGTTAGAACGGTTCACTGGAATAGCTGGGGTGACGAAGGCCACCCCAGGTCCAAAGGCAATAACTAAGGAGTAGCTAGTCTCCTCAAGAGGTAAGGAGTAGCTAGTCCCCTCAAGAGGTTAGGAGCAGCTAGTCCCCTCAGGAGGTAAGGAGTAGCTAGCCCTCTCAGGAGGTAAAGAGTAGCTAGTCCCCTCTGGAGGTAAGTGTAACACCCCCAAATTCTGGTATGCAGCGGAATGGTAACAATGGGGTGCTACGTCAAAGCACAACAATCAAGATATAGGAAACGACCTTAAATGGACGTTTTAAGATAAGATTTCATTCGATGCCATAGCAAAATATCAGAGTTCATACATTAGGTCCCATATGTTTTAAAAGTCATAAACATTTCCACATACGTTTTTAATTAAACAAAAGCTTCATACTACCAAAAGGTGACTTAAGTTTTTATAGAATAAAGTTGCATTGAATTTAAATAAACACAGAATCCATCTTCATTGATATCCATCACGGCTCCCATCCAAGCTTATACCTTAGGACCTGAAATTAAACATGCTAAAAGTCAACACAAAGGTTGAGTGAATTCATAGGTTTGTCTGTAAAAGTGTGGATCACAAGATTTAAGTAAAGGTAGACTATGAAACAAATTCAGTAGTCCAAAACATGTATTATTGCACTAAGCTCATGACACCGAAACTTTAACTGTCAGTGCCCCCAAAATAAGTATAGGGTGTCTGCCAAACAGCCTGCAAGTTCCTCTAAATGTTAAATGCACCATGATCAACTTGTGACCAGAAATTCCAGGTGCGGATTGTCAGTCCTGATAGATCTATCCATAACACTAGCGCTCACTACATTAGCAATTAACGGTTTACGATTTGGTAGGGACTTAATTGGCAAATGCGGTAACTTAGGCAATAATATTCAGGTAATAATCTGGATAGCATACAATTTAAAACACTTGTGTCCATAATCAAACAAGCATGTAATTTCACCCCGTAGAGTTTGAAAAACAAGTAGATAGAAATTGGGCTATGAACTCACCTTGAGTGAATGAATAATCCGAGTATAACAGAAAATGTGTCACGATAATGACAGAATGAAACCTAATTAAGTATAGGCCGTATAAGTATAATGCATTTAATATAATGCGGAATTACAAGTTATAGCGTTTCATCACCACCTAAAATTCTTTGTTTAATTTATAAAATTAAACACTATAAATTTGTATCTTGAAAAATAAATGTCTATGTATTTGTATTTGCAAAAATAGTATACTTGTCCAATAATTTATTTATTTTTTTAAAAATACTTGATTTAACGTTTTTATTATTCGTATAATGTTGTCGTATAAGTATTCTAATCGTCTTGCAAAATCATATTTATAAAGTTAAAAACACGAATAAATACTATATAAGTGATTCTAAAATGTTTCGCAAAATTTTTATTAAAAAACGAACCAACACTATTCATGTCAAGAAAAGTGTCTAGTTTACAAACTATACATCCAAAAATCATGAAAATCTGCAGGTGTATGTAAAATGTCGGTCCGAACAACTTTGTAGTTTTACACTTCGGCTCAATCAAACCCGAAGGCCCTCGAAAGTGAGCTTCAGTGGCTGCTGAAACGTACACAGTTTCACAGCTTTTGTATATATAATGTCGAATCTTTGAAACGTCGTATCTTACTCGTTTTAACTCCGTTTTTAGCGTTCTTTATATGCTTACGATCCTTGTAAAATGTACTATCATATAACAACATGGTCTGAATTTATAAAAATTCAGATCTTAACAGAAAGTTTAAAAACAGGCCCTTAGGTTTTATAATTTATAAAATGTGTTTTATAAATTTATAACTTGTTTATTTTTGTACAAACCTTGTATGTAACCTTGTAACATGTTGTTTTATATACTTACAGTCCTTCTAGTCATGTCCAAAATGATTGTCCAATATTTATGTCCTTATGATAATATATCCATTTCATTTTATAACACATGAAAATAAAAGCTAGGTGGTGACTTAACAAAATAACTAGTATGTAAACATGTAAATGTAGTAATGAAGAGCTTAGAGTTTTAGATGACCTTAAAAGAGTGAGTAGGATGATGAAGAAACAAAACCAAATCCAAATCGAAAACCCAAATCGAAACCCTAACTTGTAACCTTCCTTGTCTAACCCTTTTTTTAAATACCAAATCAAGCTTCCAAACCTTCTTGTAACATCTTAAATATGATCCTAGATTACTTGTATGTTTGCAAAATAAAAGATTATGAATTGTTTCTTGGGGTTTATAGTGGGACGTGGGTAAGAGGGAAGAAACAAGAGAGATTTTGTGAAAAGTTTGCTAAAGAAAAGAGAGTGTGTGTTTATTTCTTCTAGTATGCAAGTATAAATATCCAAGTTACTATTCTAAAGTCAAGAAAAGAAAGAAATGAGGGAGGGGGACGGATGGGTTAGGAGGATTTTAGGAAGAAATGTCGTCTTAAAGTTACTAGTACTAGTACTACTACATTAAGGGCTATAAGATGTACATGATTTTGTTTAGATATGTTGTGCTAAAAGTCCTTGTTGGTTTCTAATTTGGTCCTTGTGCTGACGTGAGTAGAGGAGGGACAAGGATGAATCAAGTCTTGTTCTTTTGTGGAAATATCTAGTATAAAATGTTTAGAAATTGTAGTTTAGAGTTTAGTGAAAGTATAATGTAATACTTGAATCCTAAACTTGTATAAATAAGGATTGGACAGCAAGAAAATGTACCATGAGTGAAGTTTTATAAAAACTTTAAGTATTGGATACAAATATAGATATTTGTTGAAGCGTAGATAAATTTTGGTGGTTCCGGGTATGCCTAAATGTATTAAATTGCGAAACGTAAACGTTTTACGTAACCAATAAAAATAAAATATAAAAAAAATTGATTATTACTTTCGTAAAAAAAATATTGCTCGTTTGACGAAAACTTTAGTTCGTTTGGTGTCCGGTTACGTTGATTGTTGATTTTTTGTTTACGCGATTTAACTATATTATAAGAATTAAAAGTAAGCGCATACGAGAATAGGAATAAATAGTGAAATATATGACGTTGTAAAATGACCTGAAAATACGAAATGTTACAGTCTCCTCCCGTTAGAAGAGCATTGTCCTCAAGGCTCAAGTTGCGATACTTGACGAATGTACGGGTTTAGAGAAGAGATGCGGATACTTCTTTTAAAATTAGTCCTCATGCTCCTATGTGAACTCAGGACCTTTTCGAGAGTTCCAACGAACTTTGACTATTGGAATTCTTCTCCGATTTAGCTTTTTCACATCCCGCTCCACGATCTCAATAGGCTCTTCGACAAAACGCAGATTTTCATCAATCTCGGTCTCTTCCAAAGGTACTTGAACATCTGGCTTAGCCAAGCACTTCTTGAGGTTCGACAGATGAAACGTGTCGTGGATACAGCTCAGCTCCTGAGGTAACTTCAGCCGATAAGCTACCGGTCCAACACACTCTACTGTTTCAAACAGTCATACATATCGTGGTTCTAGCTTTCCTTTCTTACCAAATCGTACCACTCCCTTCCATGGAGATACCTTAAGTAACACTCGGTCTCCAACTTTGAATTCAAGAGGCTTACGCCTCTTATCAGCATAGCTTTTCTGGCGACTCCTTGCCGTTTTCAACCTTTCCTTAATCTGAATAATATTTTATATCATTTCTAGCACAATTTCTGGCCCAATAAGCTGACTTTCTCCTTCAGTCCATATCACGGGGGATCTACATTTCCACCCGTACAAAGCCTCGAATGGTGCGCACTTAATGCTCGTGTGGTAACTGTTGTTATAAGAAAACTCAACCAATGGGAGATGAGTAACCTAAATGCCACCAAAATCCATAACACAAGCTCGAAGCATATCCTCTAGCGTCTAAATAGTACGCTCACTCGGACCGTCGGTCTCAGGGTGGTAAGCCGTACTCATGTGTAGTTTTATACCCAACGCCTTCTGAAGAGCTTGCCATAAGTGTGACGCGAATCGACCATCACGGTCTGAGATGATTGATACCGGCACACCATGTCTTGCTACAATCTCGTTGATATAAATCCTTACTAGCTTCTCCGTTTTGAAATCTTCACGAATAGGTAAGAAGTGAGCCGACTTGGTCAATATATCCACAATGACCCAAATCGCATCATACCTACTGCTGCTTTTAGGAAACTTTATGACTAAGTCCATTGTTATCTTCTCTCATTTCCACTCAGGGATTTCTAGTTGCTGAAGTAATCCTGAGGGTTTCTGATGTTCGACTTTAATCTTAGAGCACGTAAGACACCGACTAACGTAATCAGCAATGTCTCTCTTCATTCCAGGCCACCAATACAAGTCTCTCAGATCATAGTACATCTTATCCGCACCTGGATGTATTGAATATCTAGAAGTATGAGCTTCATCCATAATCAATTTCCTTACACCACCAACTGATGGAATCCAGATACGATCAAAGAAGTAAATTCCACCATCATCTCGTCGCTCAAAGTGTGTTTCTAATCCTCTTAGCCATTCAGCTAGGGCTTTGAGATCCTTGGAAGCTTCGCCTTGTGCATCCAAAATCTTATTCTTAAGTCCAGAATGGATAGTAATACTCATTGCACGTACTCGCCTTGGCTTAAGCCTTTCTTTTCTACTCAAGGCATCTGCCACCACATTCGCCTTGCCCGGGTGGTATTTGATCGCACATTCGTTGTAACACCCCCAAATGGGTCGCAGCGGAATAAGGATATCCGGGGCGTGTTACTTCTCAGATCAATAGCACAAGATATATAAGAACGACAAAAAGTCGTTTAAAATGATACATTGGATTTGATAAAAGACTTGTTACACAAAGCATGCATCTTTACTTGTTCAGTGTTTAATATTACAAAGATTGACAATACATTTCCCAAAACATATTACATCCAAATCTTTAGCAAGACATCCCAAAACAAAATCACCAATGTATCCCTGGCACCTCGTGCCTATTGACCACCTGAAAACATTGCTTTAAAACGTCAACAAAAATGTTGGTGAATTCATAGGTTAGTAAATTAAAATATGCAGGACCGCAAGACTTTCCCCGTGATAAAGCAACAGATGCAGACATCACAAAATCCGATTACGTTTTCCTAAGCTCATGACACTGAAGCTCGACAATTATATTCGCAATAATAAATATTGCTATTCTGCCCGATCAGATGTTCAACCCTAAACATCCCAAATCCGACATGCTATAACGTTCGTTCCCGGTGATAGCTAATCACCCGAACGGGGAGGTCAATCCCAAATAGATCTATTCATAACATTCGCGCTCACATAATGTAATTCACAACTACATCTATGCAATTGACAGTTCATGATAATGGGCTCAACTTGGGTTATCGCTACTTAGGCAAACACGTAATCAATATAAAATATACACTTGCGTCCAATTTATAAAACAAAGCATGTTTCCACCCCAAAGTTATAAATCATTGAAATCGTAAAAATGTGGGGCTATGAACTCACCTTGAGTTACTGATAATCCAAATATCACAGATAGCGCGTCACGTAAATGATCGAATGCAACCTAAATTAACATAGGTCGTATAAGCACTAATCGCTTTGATTAACTAACATCATATACAAGTCTATGTTAGTTACATCATACTATCGTTCGGGCTATCATAATTTAAGAGGTCATGTAGTGACGTATGAGGAGCTAGGACACTTTAAATCGTAAATCCAACAACTCGTCGATACGCCACCCCGAAGAGGCCTCATTATGAAACTCCCTAGTAATATAGTACTTTGATAACCACATATAATTCTATATAGCTTCATCACCGTCTATTTGTAATTTAGAAATCGTTGTTATAGAGTGAAAACGTTTATAATTATCGTTTTAGTAAAACTAGCATAACTTTCCCGTTTTAAACCCGTTTCTCGCGTTTCTTATGTACACGCTTTCGTATTAAGACGAGTGATCAAAATATTACGTTTTTAAATTTTCAACATTCTGTGGTGAATAGTGTTTTTACTGTTCATAACAGCTATAAACCTATTTTTGTGTTTTAATTAGCGTAAACTCGTAAATGTAATAACTTATCCGTTTTAATCCCGATTTTAGCGATTCCTTCGAGCATGTCTTTGTTATTGAAAGATATATCATATTTTATAAAGTTGGGTCTGCTGATGAATAGTAACTTTTACTGTTCATAGTTTATAAAATTACTTTTATAAACTCGAATTATCGTAAACGTCGTATTTTATTCGTTTTAGCTCCGTTTTTAGTAATTCTTTCGAGCACGTTCTCGTAATTGAAATTTCTATTTATTTATGAAGTTTACAAAAATTAATGTTTCTGTCATGAACAGTAACTTTTTATAAAAATAGTTTTATAAAAATATTTTTATACATTTTAAGTATATAAACTTGCGTAATTCATAACTTCTTCGTTTTTAATCGAAAAATTACGTTTCTTATTGTTTTGGAATCCTAAAATTATGTATAATTTGTTAAAAATACCAAACTTTCTGTTTTATATAATTTTTATAAAAGTTATTTTATAAACCCGTTTAATTAACGTATAACTCGTAATTAGCGTATCTTTTTCGTTATTAATCCGTTTTTCGAGTTTCTTATCTTTTTGGAATCGTCATGAGGTGTACTATCTTTATAAAATGTAAAACCCAATGTATGAAATTCGAATCAAAACAGCCCTTTGCATAGCTTTTATATAATTAAGTATATACTTTTATTTTATATACCTTTCAACTAATTAAATTACCACAAGTCTTACACAATCCTTTATATCATATGTCATACATATATTTTTTTTTTGGTAAAATGTCATACATATATTAGTGTCCATAGGTCCATTGTTTATCCACATGAGTCCATGATATCAATATTAACAAGCCATTACATCACCAGGACATGAAACGTTATAGATGTCGATTTGGGATGTTTTTGGGTTTTTTTTGAACATCTGATCCGGGCAGGAAGAATAGCAATATTTATTATCAGAAAATAATTGTCGAGCTTCAGTGTCACATGAGCGTAGGAAAAATGTAATCGGATTTTGTGATGTCTACATCTGATTGCCTTTATCACGGGGAAAGTCGTGCGGGTCTGGCATCAGTTATAATTTACTAACCTATGAACTTGCACCAACATTTTTGTAGACGTTTTAAGCAACTGTTTTTCAGGGGTGGTCAATAGGCACGAGGGACTAGGATACATTGGTGACACTTTTTGGTTAATCTCGCTGAAGCTTCTGGAATGAAAGACGTTTTTGGGAAATGTATTGTCAATCTTTGTAATATAAAACACTGAACAAGTAAAGCTGCATGCTTTGTGTAACAAGTCTTTTATCAGATCCAATGTATCATTTTAAACGACTTTTTGTTGTTCTTATATATCTTGTGCTATTGATCTGAGAAAGTTACACGCCTCGGATATCACTTATTCCGCTCTCGGTGCGAACATTTGGGGGTGTTACAGGTATCATTTAGGTCAAAAATATGAAATGACATATTTTGATAGTCATCTTATACGAAAGGTGGCATAAGAACGTAAAAGCTCAGGCTTTTAAAACGCACGGGAAAGAAAGTTGCGTCTTTTTAATACATGGCATTTACAAACGTTTTTACTTTATAAATGCGATTTCAGTAAAACGATTAGATGGTGATGTAGCTATATAGAATTGTATATGGTATTAGTTAATCAAAGTGCTCTAGTGCTTATTGTCCTATATTGGATTAGGTTTGCACTTAATTCATTACCGTGACGCTATTATCTGTGATTTACCTGATTTCATTTAACTCAAGGTAGTCTCATAGCCCCCGTTTACTTGTTTTCAAATGTTTTGCGGGTGGAGTAATGAATGATCGTTTCAATAATTTGTTTCCATTATTTGTACTCTGTTTACCAAACTTGAATACATACTCGTTTACATGCCCGTTTATCTTATAACGATGCATTTACTTTTTAATACTTTGTGAGTCTCATAGGGCCCATGTTTTTTTTTACAATGATTTATAAGTGTTAGGTAGTGAAAACATGTAGGTTTTTACAATTGGTTACGCAAGTAACTTTGAATACTTATGTTTTGGATATTACATCCATGCAATACTTACTGTTTTGGATATTTTATACCATGCAATACTTACTGCTTTGGATATTGTATACCATGCAATACTTACTGTTTTGGATATTGTATACCATGCAACACTTACTGTTTTGAATATTATATACCATACAATACTTATTGTTTTGGATATTGTATACCATGCAATACACACTCTAAACAATTGCGGTCCTTCCAAACAATCATACAATTTACAAACCTTTGAATTCACCAAAACATTATTGTTGACGTTTTTTTTTAAAGCATGTTTTCTTCTGGAGATCCATGAGTACAAGACATAGGGAAACATTGGTGGTCGTTATTTTTGAAAGTCATTTGCATTAATGATTTGTTGCATTACCTTTTTGGAGGAACTTTTATTTGAACTGGAATTCTTTGTCTTATAATTTAATAATGAACAAGTAAAGCTTCGGGCTTTTGTAACAAACATTTTGCTAAATCCAATGTATCGGTTTTAAATGACACTTTTAAAAGTCATTCTTATATATATTGTGTTGTTGATCTATGAAGTAACGCTCCCAAATCCATATTCCGCTGCGACTCATTTTGGGGGTGTTACAAAAAACCCGGTGTAACATTCTCGTACCAAACACATCAAAATACGTCCCCACTTTCTTCGTGATAATGTCCAAAAAGGACATATCTCAATTGAAAAAGTACCTTCCGTCGACAATATTGTCGACATTCTCACTAAACCCCTTAAACGTGAATCGTTTAACTATATACGTCTTGGTTTAGGAATGATGAAACACATTTCATAAATCATATTAGTCCGCTTCTCCTTCTTTTGTCTCAATTATAGTCTGTGTTCCATCCGTGTCGTGACAACTTGAATACTTCATCCGAAGTACTTTAAGTATCTTTAATTCGTGAAATGCAAATTAAAATGTCACTTCTCTTTGTAAAATTTTCGTCAAAAACTGAGTCCAAACCCCTTTACTGAGGGCAGCCCCCTAATATATTTGGGACCACCATGCTTTATGGGACCACCATCAACAGACTCTCATATTTTACACTTAGTCAAAAAAAATTCAAACCACAAAAACAAACACCCCACTTCGTGCTGCAAGTGACGAACACGACCAAAACCACTCAATAACTCAAAATCACCCATTAAAACTTTAATTGAAGACCAAATCAACACCTATAATCATTCATAACATCTTAAAGATCAACTATTGTAAGTCATTTCATCCATTTTCTTTCAATGTGAGTCTAGGGTTCATGATGAACACCAAAAATTAAAATTAGGGATTTTCTATTTTTCTTTCAATTTCATACAATTAGGACTACTAGGATACAATGTATAACTAATATGTTACCCGTAGACATAGGATTTGCATATATTAGTGAGTTTGTAGAAAAATTGATTTTGATCCAAAACCCCAATTTTATTTTCAAATCACTCACGCTAGGAACATAATAAAATTGTGGTTATGCATTGTTAATACAACCTAAAAACATTTTCAAACACATGCATAATGATCTCATGAACAAATTTCGAGATACATAATTCATATGTATTTTTTGACTTGTTTGAATGAGCAAAATCAAACTAAGGAGCGTTTAGATTAACTCTTAGGATTTTAATGTTTAGGTCGAGTTAATTGTTACTCCACATTTGTCACATTTAGGCATACACTAGACCTCTCTTTAAATGAAGGAACCTCACTAAAATTAACTTTTTTAATTCTAGGTGAAATAACTTTAGAAGATGAATTACGGTACACAAAATCATATGTTCCAACAATCCCAAATGAAAATTATATTCCTGACATCTTAAAATCCGTCATTCGAAACCTAGAATGTAGGTCAATTCATGAAGGTCGTCCTGTGTCTCATGAATCTACTAAATATGATAATATTCAAACTCTTTTTGAAATTATCAAACTTTTGAAAATATATGAACTTCACGAAGGGATTTGTCCTAGATTTCTACTTGAATTCTACTCTTTAATAGAAATGATCAAAAATGATGATCAAAATATCCTTTTAACATTCTGGGCATTAAAAAGGACTTTTAATTTTTCACTCGAGTCATTCGCCTCGATTCTCTCTATTCCATGTGAAGGAGAATGTTATTACTCTGAAGAATCATCTCTCGACTCCTTGAAAACTAATCAAGAGTCAAATACACCCTATCAAACACACATTCCAACACCAAATGAAATTATTCAATCAATCACAACAACCGGACAAACCATTTTTCAAAACAAAATCCTCAAGGAAGAGCTTCGTCATGACATGAGATCTTGGAATGAAATCATTCAAGATAATGCCTTTGGCACTCAAAATGACTCACCATTTCTTCCTGCATCATCATGTCACATGATGTATTGCATTCTAACAAGTACTCCTTTCAACTTTGCCTACTTTCTAACCAAACGAGTTGAAAAGATTAAAAATAAACCAAATTCTCCAATGCCATATGGAATGATTCTAAATCGTCTATATGATCACATCATCAAAATTAATCCTCATCTACGAAAATCAAAATACAAATCATACTGGCCATCCATGAAACCCTGGGTTCATCCTACTCATCTTCAATCTATCATCTACATATCTTCTGAAGAAGCCTCAAGTAATGATTCAAATGATGGTTGAGATATTTCTTATGAATTATTACTAGACATTATTACTATGTAATATTTTCTTAACCCCTATCAACGGCCACTCAAGTACGTGTAAAACATATCTATGTTATTATCTCATGCTTGCTATATGAAACTTAGTTGATCTTTAAGTCATTTATATGATTCTACTTGGCACCATTTGCATGATTTCTTTTCTCTTTTAGCTAGATTATGTGATTCTTGAAGAAATAGAAATGCCACAATCATACTTCCAACCCACTTAAGTTATTTTAGAAAACAGTTAACCCTTAGAAAATTTGGTGAGAACAGCCCCCCAAAATCAAAGGTGACCCCTAATATATATGGGACCGCTTGAGGTTTGCAAGCAAAATAATTATAAATGTAACATGCGAACAATGACACTGCTTGCTAAATGATTTGCTTGCTAGTTTAGAACTACATATTATTGCCTGAATTAGTGGATTTTTGAATTTGGTAGATGCCGAAATCACTGGACTTAAGAAAAAGGAAAAACTATAAATTTTCATTCTTCCAGAAAACGGCCCCCTTAAATGCCTGGTGGCCCCCCAAAATATTTAGACGCATGGTAATATGGGACCGCCTCCAGGGGGACAAAATTTTGAGTTTACCTCTTTTTTATTCTTTGGACCCTCTTACCTACATCCTCAAGCTGTCATTTCCCTGTTTAGCCAAACCATCCTTGGCATCCTCTTCCATCCACACCATGATTTGCCATGTTATACTACCCTTTGCATTATTTAAATCATCAAACCCTCACACCTTACTACCACCATCACCTTCTTCATCCTAGTCTTCTTTATCATCAATGTCTTGCTCAAACCACCATTCCAACTTCTCTAGAAAACCAAGAATGTCAGTAAGACAAGTATGAAAACGCAAAACATCCACTCCAAAATCATCACCTCCTTCCCAAAATGACTCACCTCCTCTTCCTCCATGAGTCTACTTACAATCTCCTTTACCATCATCATACAATCCCTTAAGAGATCAAATGATCAACAACCTCCACAACATCTCTACCATCCTTGATTCACATACTAATCCATCCAATTCCTACATTCATGATTCATCTTCACCACCATCTCATCAAATTCATCCTCCTTTCATGCTCAAGTTGAATTTTACTCAAGTTTTTGTCATTGTTGCAAGTTTTCTAGACACCAATTCCACTCTTTGAGAAATGAAATCAACTTCATTCACTTTCTTCTAACCTATCCCATACCTCCAACCTGTATCCCTCCAAGTCATGTGTCATCAACCCCTTCTTTTTCCCTCTTTAATTAATCATTCTCTTATGATTAATCTACCTAAATAATTGACCTTTCATCTTTTGATTATGTCATCTTCTACTCTTCAAGAATTCACTAGCGTAGATCTATGCCTTATTATGTCTCTATGATTATCTACTTTCTATTGTAATGCTTCATACAAATATTGTATGAATTTGTCTTAGCTCGTATTAGATCTAGTTTTATTTTATGTTGTATGAATGTATTAGTTGCATTTGCTATTGTATGAGTTTCTTGTTGGTTGAATGAAACTCTCTTTTGGGTGACTTAAAAATCATGTGTTGCTTTACAAGATATTTGTCTTGCACTTGTATTTCTAACCTTGTTTTATAGCACACAATTTTCGTAAGATCGATCCCTTGGTGCCCCGAACAAGGGGGAGCATACATCAAGGGGGAGTCTTGATATCGTCGATTTCTTTCTTCCTACAACAACTCGACGATCATCCTTTTTGAATTCGACAAAAAGGGGGAGAAATGGAACAAAACTCATTTAATAATTTGACATCTTTAATTTTATTTAAAATGAGTTTATATTTTGTCATCATCAAAAAGGGGGAGATTGTTAATACAAATAATGTCTAAAAATGTTATTTATATTTTTCGACCTCTCAACGTTTTGATAATAACAAAATGTAAAAACGTTTACAATAAAATTAAACGTTTACAAATTATTAATCGTAAAATTCTATTTCTAAGATTAGTGATCACTTAAGGTATGAACAAACAAATCATTAAGCATGATTAGTGATCAAGAAAATATTTTTCTCTCATCCATTACATTTTTACAAAAGATTTTCACAAAATTAATTATACAAAATATTTTCTAATTAAAAGAAAAGTTTTATTAAAAACTTAAAATTTGAAATTCAAATTTCCCCCCCAAAACGGAAGCTTCTATACCAGATACAACCTTCCCCACAAAAAGACAAAAAAGGGAGCGGAGTCTACTGGCGGCCCCCTTATAGGCCTGGCGGCCCCCTTATATATATGGGACCGACAAGACCGCTGCTAGTTAGCATTGGCTTTTTCTGTCTATAAAGACTGGCCCACCCCTTGCAAAAAATCATACCTCTTTGCATGAATTTTTTCATACTTCTTTCTCTCTCTAAAAACCTTCTTTCTCTCACTAACATCTCTTGTTTTTTTTTCAAATGATCTAATCTCTAACATCTCTTGTTTTTTTTCAAATGATCTAATCTCTTCTTCTAATCTCTTCCCTCTCTTTCAAGTGCAAGAGAAGAACACTTGTATTCTCCAAGAAATGAAGTGTTGATTAGTAATCTTTCCTCCTTTCTTCTAAGTACCAAACCTCTATTGTAATTATCTTGTGTATTTGTGTGATTCAGATAGTGTGTAAATCCGATAGTGTAGATCAAGTGATTGTGTATTGATTGTGAAGTGGTAGATTGGTTCTAGCTAAGATTAGGACTCGACATCTAGCTTAGTGTCGGAAAATAACGTAAGCGACGTGTAAACGGTTTTCTCCGCCAAAAGGGAGCTTGTTGCCATAGTGAAATCTTGAGTCGGATGCTCGTGGAGTGGAGTAGGGCGAAGAGGTGCTTCGTAGCCGAACCTCTATAAAATCTTGGTGTCTTTGTTTGGTTGTTCCTTTCCTTATCTCTTTACATTATTATTGTTGTTATCTAGTTTTAGTTTAGATAGTTATTGCTTGTTCATATTGTGGATTGGTTAAACATATAACTCGGATCTATACATTTTTGAAAGCAAACTTTTCAAACATAAAACGAACCTGTAAACTATTCAACCCCCCCTTCTAGTTTCCACACCCTTTAACACTATAAATACCCACTTATTTTAACTTTTTATACACAACTATATATACTTTCATCCACTTTTCTAAATGGCTTGTTCGATCAAATCCAAGCTTTGGTTCAAAAACAAATTGACGAAGATATGGTTCGTCAGAAAGCGATTCTGGATTTAGCCTTGCAATTTGATAATCCATGCACAGCTAAGGAATATCTTTGAAAAGCATATGAGAAATGTAATGACATTCCACAAGAGAGTCGTGCTTTGATCGACACATTCTTAAAAGAAGGATCTGATAAAGATTATGAGTTAAATCTTTCTATGTATAAAAAGGTGGCAAAAATAGAAAAACAAATGAATGCCATGTTAGTTTGGCTACAGGAAAAATACAACTACCGCTCACAAACCTATATAGGTGGTTCGTCATCACAGACACATGGGATATGTGATTTATATCTTACTGAGAAAGAGCTACATCAACTGCATCTAGATGAAGAAGCCTTAAGAGAAGCATTAGAAGAAGCAGCAACGGATGAAAAAGCACGGGAGGAGAAAATTAGGCAAAATCAAGCTGATGATGAGGAATTCTTTTTAGAATTTGGGGTGGTGAGATATGATTCAGATTACGAGTCAGATTAATAATCTAGAAACTATTTTAATTTTCTTGTTTTAAATGTAATGTTTTAAACGTAATGTTTTAAATGTATTGTTTTAAATAGAGTATTGTTATTATGTAATGGAGTATTTATATTTTCAAATTTTAAATTCTAACGGATACTTTTCCGTTATAAATACCCTTCACCATCTCCTCATTTTCTCACACAACTTCTTATCCAACTCTCTCAAATGGATTCCAATTTCAATAACAAAAATGATTCATGGGAATTCGGTCTTGATATCGATGATTTCGATCTTCATTTAACACCCGTTCTGCGTTCCTCCAGTAGCACACGTGTTGAACAATCTCCCTTAACCCCAAATCCAGTTAGGATAATACCCGATCCTGTGGGTATTGTTCAGCTCTCTAGTAGCACACATGTTGAACCATCTCCCTTAACCCCAAATCCAGTTAGGATAATACCCGGTCCTGCGGGTATTGTTCAACAAGCCAAGCTGCTTAAAGAAAAGGTTATTATTCTTGATTTAGATGGGGCTTTAATGTCGACACAAGTAAATATGTAGAAATTTGTTGAGGATGTGGGTGAGGATGATTATTTTAAGAGTGGGGCGTGGATTAGCGCCACTAACTATGTGACTGCTACTTGTGGCACTATAACTGGGTGTTTCGGGGACATCAACAACTTTCTGAAAAAGGGAAAACTTGACCAAGTTGTTTCAATAGTCAAGTCTTGTTCTCCGAATGAGATGTACGAACTCACAATGACTATGAAAGATCTCTCAGGTACAATACCAGGAACAATACATTACAAATTCATTGGTGATGGTGGTTATGGAAAGGATATTACTGTAGGAGTTGCTATGATACTTGCTAATGTCTCAGTTTTTACTCCTAAACCATCAAAGCATTACCTTAACATTACAATGAGAAATGTGGTTAAGGTTTTCCTTAAGGATTCAATTCCTGAAAGTGGCAGTGGTTAACCTTAACATTATTATGTAATATTTTTTTATTATAATGTAATGTTTTTTTATTATTTATGTAATGTTTTTTATTATTAATGAAATTTAAATTTGTTGTTAAAAAAATAAAAATGAAAAAAAATGAAGGTCGCCTTATAGTGGCAAAAGGTCGCATATAAGTTGTTGATGTGGCATCAAAAAGTGCAGGTTGGGACAGACTGCCATAGTGGGTAGCCTTAAAATTTCACTAGTTATCACGTCATAATCAAATCTTGGTTCATTGACATCTTGAAATATGATGAATCATGAAATGGTAATTTATTTAAATGGTATGTATGGAAATGTTTACTGAATCACATAGGAAATTATTACACATAATTATAAGAATATAACAAACATCAGTACGGTTTAAAACATAGTGAAAAAGATAGCATAAATGATTAATAGTAATTGGTTTCATAATTCATGTAGATAATTTGAAGAAGGATTGACTCGAGTTTTCCAAATAAGCGTTGATTTGTTTAAGGTACAGATATTCTATCCTTTCTTTTAAGGATTCTCATGACATTTGATCTGTATCTTTTTGCTCATTTGAAATCATTATTTATGAACCGCTATTTGTTTACTACCTTATTTGATAATTTCATTGAACCCCTTAAACTCGTTTGACACATGCTTCATTTGACATTACCTTGATATAAAATTATTCATTTTGTTCAGACATGACCTTTGTTGACATGTTATATTTGTTTTGATATGCTAAATAAACCTTTGTTCTGTTATGATGCCTAAGCTAACTAGCCATAGAGGTACCATGGCCGCGTCATTAAGGCACCAATAGCGTGATAGTATCTGTGGCGGTGTGATCAGTCCACGGTGTTCCCTTTTGTTTTGTGTGCTCTATTATGCATTTGGCCATATATGATTTGGTTTGTAGGGAGCATATGAATGCATCCTAGGTACTTCGTTTTGGTGCATGGCTTAGTGTAGTGCCAACACCCCATTGCACATTTGTTTCGGTACATGCGGAGATTGCAACTCCCTTGTACAACTTGGTATGATATATATACATATATATATATATACATACATATGTATACATACATATGTATATATATATATATATGTATACATATATATGTATGTATATATATATATATATATATATATATGTGTGTGTGTGTGTGTGTGTGTGTGTGTGATTATTTAGTCTAAGCGTGTGGCATGATTTAGACTTTTGTTTCGAGCTCGTGGGGCATTCCTATATGTTTTATTCGCAATCTATTTGTTTAGCTACCTTATTCATTTAACTCTTATGAAATATGATATCTTCAATGCAGGTTATTTTGATTCCTTTTCGTTACTATTACTCATTTGATCTATCTGTTTTGTTTATATATGTTCACTGAGCTTTTAGCTCGGCTGCTTTTCTTTTCTCCACGACATTTAATAAGAGGGAAGCTGGGTTATGAGTGAAGAGTTCTTAGGAGCTCTTTGTGGACTGACTTGATGATAGCTTTTCACATTTTAATTATAATTCCCTAGACTTTGGATTTTGGAATTGTCTTTTGTTTAGACTACGCATTTGAATTTATTTTCGTTTGCAGGTCATCTTGTTCTAGACCTATTATTCCTAAGTATTCTTGATGAATTTTATTAAACCAATTTATAAATTAAGTCTTCAGCTTGCGTTTATTTGATGCCATAATTGTGACATTTGACCCATTCTCGTGTGGGGTGTTACATATACAGTCTCTTTGTGTTTTGGTGATGACAAACATGTAACTTGTAATACATAACGTAACCACAAATCATCAAAGCATACATTCATCAACCTCTCTCGACTTCTCAAGTATGCTTCAGCATAGGTTTGAATATGTTTGTTATATTACATTATGATCAAACCATTTAACAAATTATAAATAATATGTTGGTGTCACTACGTAAAAGTTGACTAAACATTTCTATAAGTTTCGACTTGACGTAAATATTAAGGTAAAAATAAAGGTACCGTAAAACTTGATTTAGGATCAAAGAAATATTTTTTAAATACATTACATTTTAATGTATACAAACATTTTTCCAAAAGATAATTTGCAATTTATTTTTCTACAAGTAAAAAAATGTTTTAATAAAATGTAAATTTGAATTTGAAATTTGAAACAACTATCTAGATGAAAGATTTTGACAAGATTTGCAAGTAACAACAAAAGAAAAAAATCTAGCTGTCTGGTACGGACGGTTCCCTTAAATAAACTGACGGTTTCCTTAAATACTGACGGTTCCCTTATATATAAGGAAACCATCGCTTTTTGTCCGGTAGTTTTCTTGCCTATAAATAGTGGCTCATTTTCACTCTTCAAAACCAATTTTTTCACACACTTAGATAAGGTTTGCTCTCATGTTTAACACATATTTTCACACCTTTAAAATCACAATTATCCCTTGATCATAATGTTTATAAATCTCATTTGTTGTAAGCATATTTCTACTAGATGATCTATTCAAGCAAGCTTAGAGATCTTGCCATCTACACACATATGAAGATCTACAAAAACAAGAGTTGTGCACTTGTTATCTTCATCCTTTGAAGACTTCTTATCAATAGAAGTACAATCTTATCAAGCTTGGATTTCGTGATGTTTAGATTAAGCATTTATATCCATTTGACAACTATGTCTTGGATCTCACATTATATCATCATCATACATCACTTAGATTAGAGGTCAGATGGTTTATGTGTTTAGGCTTTAAAACACAAGGTTTGTTATGTTGGGCTACAAAACATAAAGGGTTTGGTTGCACTCGAAGAAGGACTCAACATTTAGCTTAGTTTCGGAAAACATTGTAAGCGACGTAAGGGTTTGTTATGTTAGGCCATAAACATAACGGGTTTTGTTGCACCCTAAGAAGGACTCGACATTTAGCTTGGTGTTAAAAAATATTATAAGCGACGTTGTAATGTTTTCCCTGCTGTGAAAGGAGCATGTTGGCTAGTGAAGTAACTCTCCAGTTGGGAACTCGAGGAGAGGAGCTTCATGACCGAACCATTATAAATAATCGTGTCCGGTTTGCGCTTTCTTTTACTTATCGCTTTACATTTATATTTTCATTTATTGCTTTACACTTATATTTGCATTGTGGTTATGTTTGTGTGACTTCTTGTTTATATTGTGTTCATTAGGTTTGTTTCATGGCTTGGTGCTTATATAATATATTTAGGTTTGTATTGTTGCAACATCCTTTACTTGAATGATGTCTACTATATATAGTTGTTGTAGACCGATTATTGATGTTTTCCATATTGTGTCACACTTGATTGTTATTTGATACGAAAGATTAAAGTATATAAAATACAACATATTCACCCCCTCCTCCCCCCTTGTAACACCCCCATTTTTACATATAGCAGCGGAAGCTAATCTGGGGTATTACTTCAAGGGTACAACAATCATAATCATAGAAAACAAATCAAAA